>BGPR01000099.1:530359-564472 GCA_013235015.1 Araneus ventricosus
CTCTAACTTTTCTGTTCACCAAAATTTCAGTTCTTTTCGATGTTGCACTCTGGAACCAACGGTCAGTACAGTCAAGTTGGGATTCCTCCAAATCCTTTCTTTTCTCTCGGCATGATAAATTCTTTTCTTCCTCTTTCTCAGCCAGAATCTCTCTCTCAAAATTTTTTTCAAAATCCCCTTCTTCCATCATGCATCAGCCATTTTGAAGCACCCGGGGAGGATCGCCAAGCCACGCCAAACCGCCAAATTTTTAGAACGGGCAAAGGCACAGTTATAATTAAAACTTTTCTAGCCAAAGAAAGCCAACCTCGCCAAGTCGAATCTGAGAGGGTAGAGCACGCTGTAGACAGCCACATTTTACCCAATCAGAACGAGGCTGCCCTTATCGCTGACCAAAGAGCGGGTTTCAAATTTAATTGGGAAGAGAGGGGATTTAAGAAATTTAGTGTTCCCACCTGTCACAACGGACAGGAAGAGGGCGTAGTTCAGGTCATCTGGAGAGGATTTTGCTGGACAACTGCGTCCGCATAATAAAGAGGCCGACTTCCTTTTCGAAATGGCAAAGAAATCTGTGGATCGTTTACCCGACAAAAGTTCGCTTACACGTGCATTGATGGGGGAAGGGAGGAGGGATGCAGCTGTTATCTGTTTCTGCTGTTACTTGCAGGTGCTTTGTAGAACAACAAGAAACTAAGGAATGGAGATTTTTAAATTTAACTGAGAAAATTACACAAACAATTATACGTACTTTAGAATTAATAAAGAAAGTGCATTAAGCATTTAAATCAAACAGAGTGAATTATTACCTTTAAAATGAAACCAAACATGAATTAAATATATTGAATTCATAATAGAAAAAAATGATAGAATAAATAAACATGGAAATATCAGAATTTGAATCTGTCAAGCAGAATTTGTACCTTTATAGAAATATAAATATATATATAAAAAAAGCATTGTTATTTCAACATGACACATGAACTGCGAAATTTAAGATGACCAACAATTAATATTTTCTTAATTATTTATGAGGGCGAAAAATGAGTGGATCGCTGCAAGCTGCTGTAAGCACTGCATTTTAAACGATGCTTTGCTTTAAAAAGTAGCAGAAATTAATCTTAAGAGCATATATTTTTCTTCTCTTAGCACAAGATATTTTAGAGTCTTAGGTAAGAAGAAACTCGGAAACTTTAAGCTCATTTGTAATCTTTGGAATAATTTTTCACTCTGGCACTATTTAATTTTTAAATCCTGCTAATTAGTGTTCAAAGAACGTTTAATTACTTTATGTTTGTCCTCATTAGTTTGAAAAAAATAAGGTAATGAAATTTAAATCCTTGAAACAATGATTTTTGAAAAGGAAACGGTTACTTTACTTACTTTTCTTAGGTTCTTTAGAATATTTTCAATGTTTTTTCGAAATGAGATATTTTATTTACAGTTATTTAATTGCAATTCCTTATGGATTTCTTAAATGATAATTACAGCATGCATATATATTTACTTTTGATGTACTTAGTTACGAAAATTTTTCTTCGCTCACGATATTAATTTTATTTAATTAATTTACTTTTTATAAATTAATTTTATTTAAATTAATTTATAAATTTTATTTAATTGCGTTTCTATGATACTCCAATGTACAAACGAATTGAAAAATACATTTTATTTAAACTCATGTCTTTTTCCCTCTTCAGATTCACTATTTATAATTATAAATCACTTCTTCCTCGTGTTTCAAGTTTTCAGTTTCTGCAATCATATACTGAAATACAACTCAGAAACATTCTTAAGTATTCTTCTTTTATTAAAATTCTTAAATAAATTGGATGATATGGGTTGCAGGAATTGGGAATTCGTTTTATGACTTTGCTTAAGTATGCTATAAAAATGTAATAAAATTTCGTTTATTTTTTTTGAGTTTTCATCTTTATTTTATTCTTTTAAAAAAATTAGAAGAAAACAAATTCGTCTTTTTACTGTCATATTTGCCTTTTTAAAGTTTCTGAAATGCACTTCAATTTATTAAATGATTTGCTCTCAATATTAGGTCCCATTTACAATTTTCTAAGGTCCATTTGATTATTTAAGATATATAAAAGTTGAAAGTATTGCCAATTTTACAGAGAAATCATATAAGATAATTTTGATTTTCCAGGAAAAAAGTTTCTTCATTTAGTAAATTCATTTTAATGCAATTTTTACAAAGAATTCTTCAGGGAAATTCATTTACTCTGCATGAATGTATTTATTAAAAGTCATACACTTATGTGTCAACAAGATACTTGAGGGAAAAATGCAATAATGGTGACCATTTGAAAAAATATTGGCTTTTTATATGCAGTTTTCTTTAGAATGGCTTACTTTTATTTTTTTCAGTAAGGGAATAAAAAAATTACAAGCTATCCCACAAGTTTAAGACCTGCAGGAAAAAATTAAAAAGAGAGTTACAAACTTACTTATCTCCTTTAACCACTCCTGTGGAGGCGCAGCGGCCTTGAGGTAATTTGTCGACTTTGGGGTCATAGGGTTCCAGGTTTGGAACCCGATTTCACAGAAGATCCGTTGAGTATGGGGCCTGTTGCACATTAAGTCATACGTAGTGGTCAAACGTCCTCCCGCTGATGTGTTGCGGAAGTTAGGAGAGAGGAGTAGTCAGCTCAGGCCTCGTCCTCATCATGAGACCGCTGTTCAAAATTACAAAGCCCGTTTCAAAATAGCCCAAGTGTTGCTTGAAACCGGGACGTTAATATGGCAAACTAAACTAAACAATCTCTCCAAACAGTGCACCCTGTGAGATCTCAATTCCCGAGGTGTATTTTATTTTCAAATCTAAAGGCGAAGCGTTGATTTAACCCGATCTGAGAATGGATTTAGTTAATCAGTTGTGTGTAAGATAAGATGTACGTGTCGCTGTCATTTTAAAATACCCGACATGTCCAATGCGCCTTCCAAGATAAATACTACTTGCTGTGGTGATATTTCCAGATTGCTAAACAGCTGAATATGGCAAGTTTAAGGCAAATTTTAAATGATACTGAATATTGGATATGATTATAGAAGATTGATATATTACACTAGCCGATTCACGCTGCGTTTTCGCGTCTAATATTCCGAAAATTATTATGGATTCGATTCATCTAAAATAAAAATCTAATCATTTATCTTTACATTGAAATAAAAATTCTTTTCAGACTACAATAAGTGTTTTCGAATTTTTCAGCCAACTACAAACTTCTTTAAAAATGCCATTAGTGTCTCACCACTAATTTCACATTTATATAGGGAAACAAAATTTGTATTAATTTATGATAAACAATCAATTATTAATTAAGCATTTATTAAAAAGATTTTTATCAAAATGTAGGTTCAAGAGATTGAATAAATATAAAAATAAGTCAACTTTAAAATTTATTTCTTATATCGAATATAAATAATTTTAATTTATCTTATTTACTTCGGTACTTTAACCTCTCTTTTTCCTAGAGGTAAAAACACTGCAGCAAAAAATCATTTTTCTCTGTACACGGATATCATAGAAAGAAACCATCAGAAAATCGCTCATTTCTTTAAAATTATTTTTAAGAAATTCTAATCACCGTATAAATCTAATATCTCTTCCACCACAATGTAACACGCCGTGCTTGATATTTAGAAATATTATTAATGTCGGATGACGTGACTAGATAACCCGACTTTTGATTGGAAAACCTAATACATCAATGATGTGAAAAAACTGAAAACTCTTACCGCCCCCAACTCGAAAGCTTAAGAGCTTATGTCGAAAATCCATTAGAGTGTAAACTGGAAATAAAAAAAATTATGATGTGCATAAAAAATTTTC
The DNA here is from genome assembly GCA_013235015.1 of Araneus ventricosus. Lineage (NCBI taxonomy): Eukaryota > Metazoa > Arthropoda > Arachnida > Araneae > Araneidae > Araneus > Araneus ventricosus. The sequence goes on from BGPR01000099.1 coordinate 534,204, forward strand.
ATAATAAAAATTAGCCAAAATAATGATTGAAAGATAGCTATTTTAAAGATAACCTTTAAATAACACTTGATTGGTGATTTTTAATAAAACTTGAAAATTGTTGACTCCAAATTCAGTCTAGGATACATTTCCCGAAGAAATAAATAACTGTTTTCCTTAAATACACGCAAAGAAATCAAAACTGAATTGATTTTATCGTTGCTAAAACTTCTTTATCACATAATAATCGAAACAGAAAGAGTAAAATATACAGTGATAAAGTTACACCAATAATAAAAAAACTTTTGGGAAATGGAAAACGAAGAATTAGCAATTAACAAACTTGTCCCCAAGCTCCATCGGAAGTTATCCGGTAGTCTTGCTGCACCCACTGGCTCATGATTCTTCCAAGAAACAGCGAAATCTTCTGGCAGCACATTTAATTAAATGCTGGAGGGACGCGTCTCGAAAAGTCATTGTTCCCTGACCAGAAGACATCAGCTCCGGAGAAGGAAATTGCAAGAAATTGAAATTATCTTCTAAGTGAAACGGATGTTATCTTTCTTAGAGTTTTAATTAACGTCAGAATTTATCTGGAGGTGTTAATGTCCGTTCCTAAATCCCAATAAGAAAATGGGTGAAGGCAGCAGCTAATACCGTTAAATTAATTTCGAAGCAATTGTTATCGTATGCGACTTCCTTTTTTTTCATCGAATGGAACTGCCTATTCGTTGAATTGAGATCTCTGAGAAAATAATCTTTAGAAGTCTTCGATGATGTTGCAATTAATTTCTTGGACACGTTTTCTGTGTCTGCTTCTGGCATGTGTCACTCTGGATATTTTGCAAGATTACGTTATTTTAAGTATGTTAATTGATTTAAAACTATGCTTGTTTTTTTAATCAGATGAATAAGATTAAATCATTTTTTTAGTAAAGCACTTAAAAAGCGTTTCGAAGTTTTTTAAATTGCAAAACTCAGAACTCGTATTAATATTAATTTTATATAGATATTGTATTTTTACGTTATTGGCATAATAATTATGAATTTTTATTTGTATTAGCTTAAAAAGATAAATATTGTATGATATATATATATATATATATATATATATATATATTGAATGTTATAATAAGGTAAAACGGAAGACATGCTTTTTTGATACAAATTTATGGTCGAAGAGTCGCTATGGTGGTTATTTTAAATAATTTTTAATGTATTAATAAATCGGTTTTCCAATGGAAAATTAATAAAAATCATAATAATAAACATAATTAATAAACTAATAAAAACTCAGTAGCTCACAATGTTTCAGTTCTCATGGTCATTCCACATGATCGACTATTGGAGGAGTCGATTAATACACGCATTTACAAGATAGAAAAAAAATTCAAAGATTATTTATGATGTAAGAAAGAAATAAATGCCTTATTAGCACAAGATGCTCTACAATATTCATACGATATCTTTACGATGTTGCGTGGAATACAAAATATCGTAGCAACATAGCGGGGATATCATAAAATATCTTATGCCAGTAGGGCATAATCTATTCAGAGTTGTAGGGAAACGAATTACTTGCGATTACAATAATTAAACAATATTTAATATAAACCTATGTTAAATATCAACGCTTAAAATTGGAATAAGATTTAGACATAAGTGATCAAACGTCGTGTGAAGTTAAAATCACCAGGAAAACTGAAAGACCATAAGCATGTATTTTTAGGAGTTGCACTGGTATACAACGTAATACCCTCTCAAAAATGTGACTACCTTGTTTGATGTATTAGCAATCTTCAATTTCCAGACACATTCCACGTATTTTCATATCTGTGCATATGTTCATTCACTGTCGACTTCATGTTGGATTTAAAATTGATTGAATTTAAACCCACTTTTGCAAAACGTGATTTTCAATAGTATTTTGTAGTTTTTTAAGAGCCATTCTTTCTGTTCATGTCTGAGCAGTTCATACTGAGAGTACTATTGCAAGAACCTGACGTTTCTGATTGATGATGGTTGCGGATTGAGATGCGTTATCCTTCAATCTAGGTAACCTAGAAATGCGTAAATGTTTAGTTTTGTAATACTGTTTAATAACAAAAATATAAATCGGGAATTGGCCTATCTGGAAACAGCTAATAAAAATATATTTTGAAAAATTCAATTTTGAAACATGATTTAAGTTTTCACAAAAGGATTCAAAAGCATAACCAATATTATTTGCTTTCCCACTGGTCAATTCATAAAAATCTGACTTTAATCAACAAGCCCTAAGTGAACACTCCTTTTTTTTGTTTTTGAAAGTACCTTTATGAAAGTGATGCGAGCTTCTGCCAGCTCAATAGACGTAATGTTAATATTCAATAAGTACGTTTTTCTATTTTTTATGCTATCACCATAAGAGCAAGAATTAAAATTAATTTTTTGCGAATATCAAAGGAAACTAAATCAACTGACAAGGTTGGCCCTGAGCTTCGGTGGAGATATGAGGTAGCCTTCTGGGTTAACAGTTGATGTTTCTTCCAAGAAAATAACGGAAACTTCTATCAGCACATGTAGTAAAACGTTGAAAGAATGTGCATTGAAAAGTTATTTTTCTCTTCAACAATAACATATCTTCTCGTAAATGAAAATTGCAAAGAAATTAAAATTAGCGCCAGATTGAAATTAAAGTCTCTATCTTTCATTTAGAATTTATTAAAGATAGAATGTATATATGGGTATTAAATGTCTGAATACAGCAGTGAAAGAAGAGGCTTTCAAATGAAATCGCAGCGTCACAATTAATTTCTTCGAAAGAGAGCTTATGTATTTCCTTGCATCAAAAACATATAATCGGATTACAAAATCGTAATTATTTTCGTTGATTGTTCTAATGGAAATTATATGCTGTTATGTTTACTTTGTAGATTGAGAGTCTGCGGTCCTTCCTTAGTTTCCTGAAATTTTTTACAGAATTGATGTTATTTATAGTTTGTTTTACGAACTTAACGGTAATGACTTTTTTATTGTTTTTCCAAATTAAGTCTTGTTTTGTGTTAATTGTTAAATGAATTTAAAATCGGAAGATATTTCCTAATTATTTTTACTAATATAAAGGTTACTACGTTTCTACTAGACTATCGCAGAAATTGACATAAAAAAATTATTGTTTTGCATAGCCAATTTATGAAGATATAATGTTGAATATTTACTTCGAGATACATACGGTCTTGTTACATTGAGGTGAATCAGAAAGAATTTTCTGAAAATAAATATGAATGTATAATTAATTAATTGGATTTATTTTGCGTGGAAAATTCATATTTTGTTTTTCGCATCAAACTGTCAGCAGATATCATTTTAATTGTAGCACGATATATAATAGATTTACTCCCAAACTTGCAAAACAAATATAAACAAAATCTACAAGAACAGATTTAGTCCAGTGTTGGCAAAAATATTGTCATAATGGAGACAGAGTTATATACGTCCCGTGATATCCATTTGGGAAACAATTTAAAAAATAAAATCAATCAATAAAAAATTGAAGTGGGTACAAATTATTTTTGGATTACTGTTCCTTTCGAATATTTTCCCAGATCATAATTTCCAAGACAACTGACACTTTTGTAAAATTGTAAATTTATTAAATGTATACTTCCTTGTAAAACTTCTGTGCATCGCTCATATAAGCATATTATGAAATGGAAAGTCTAATCAACAGACACGAGAACACCATCGACGCATGCGTGGGAGGGTTTAAGGATCCTCTCTCTCCGCCCAATGTCTTCAATCGGCATGCCTTAGCTGTGAGAGTAGAACATCTGCCCCAGGGGTACAGTGCAGCCTTCACGCACCAGAACGCCGTTCCGGCGCTGCTTTTTTCCGCGAGAAATAAATGAGAAAAATTTGTGGAAACGTCCTTAAAACAGAGCTTCCGATTTTTTTCAGAAAGGTTCGAGCGCTCCGGCACTGCTTCTAGAGCGTCCCATCCCTGCTTATCTTACGACTACGTCATTGACTTCCCCGATACGTACTAATCAGACACCTGTCCAGTAAATAAGCAAAACTATAAATTATATTTGATGAGAAAGCCAAATATTGTTTTTATGGTCAGAATTTAAAACTTGTTTTCTTATTAGTATATTAAGTTTCTATAAAATATCGGCGTCATAATCCTGTTGACAATTCAGCGTTATTAAATTTTAATGAGAAGAGCTCATATATTGTTCCCCAAGAAGCAGAGTAAGAAAAAAATCGCTTTCTTTTCTTAATTGAAAAGGCTACAGAAGAAAAAAAGTGAAATTTACAATGCTTCTCTTCTTGGAAATACTATCCTCATAGCTTGATTTATTTCCTTGAAGTGTGTATGAATTTTCTTGTTTTAAGCAAGAGTGCTCCTATAAATTGTTTTTAGGGGCGAAATAGAAGATATCCTTGGGTCCAGAAGGCTTATTCTATATAAATAAATTTCCTCTTAGTTCAGCCGAAACTCATGTGTATCATTCCATTTAGAAGATATGATGGTTACTGATTTGAAAAATATATATAGAGAGATTCTTCTTGTGAACAAAAAGAATCGAAAACTAGATATAGTTCCATTAAATTAGATAATACGTGTTTAATTTCACATAAATGAAGGAAAAGATTAATTATACAAATTAATGAAGAGTTTACAAAATTTTGGACCCTTAGGCATATTTTTCATTAAAAATGTTATCGAATTTAAAAGGTCTTATTATTTAATTTTCAAAAGTTCTGCTGGTTTTCTGTCAATTTTATTTATGACAGAGCTTCAAAGGCTGGTATAAAGCATTAGAAAATATAGAGATATCAAAATCATTTCAATGAAAATAAACATTTTCATCAGAATAACGTACTTTTATTCGTGACAACGTATTTTTATTCTTAAATTTTGATTCCTTTAAAATGCCCCTGCCATCTTCCAGTTCATAATACAAATTTATTAAAATAAAGAGAGTTCTACCCCAAAAATACCTTGCAAGCAATAAGGAAAAAAAATTTTTTTTCTCTTATTGTAAAGGGTAATAGTTAAAAATAAATTTGAAATTTTTCGTTCCATGAAGCACTATCTCCATAGTCTGGTTATTTTTCCTGAAGCAAACGGGAATTTTTCTTTCTTCAGCAAGAGTGCCTTCCTAGATTGCTTTCTGGGACGAAGGAAAACATATCCTTCGACCTAGAATGCAATCCCTATATAAATATATTTTATCCTTTTTTGTTCAATGCGAAATGAGGGGTATTATTCTATTTAGAATATGTTTACTGTTATGGAATAAGATATTTTCTTCTTTACAATGAAAGGAATCGATAGAAAGAAAAAGCCAATCCCATTAGAATATACGGATTTTATTTGCTTTGAAACGAAAAAAAATAACTGTCCAAGTTAATGACGAGTACGGAAACTGGAGACAATTTTGGAAAAGTTTACATTAAAATATAGCCGAAGTTATTTTTTTATTATTATTTTATTAATTTATTATTTTTTTCACATTACAATTAAATTTAAAATAAATTAAATCTTATTCGTTTCTCATTTTCTCTCTTTATAATAGTGTAATATAATTGTAACAATAACTAACTGTGAAACAGCAAGCAGTGGTTTCCAACATGTCCTCTTCGCATTATTTTTGTCAGAACATTGCATTTCAGAAAGCAATGCGCTACTAAAAAGCTAGCATTTCAAAAAACAATGAGCAAATCTAAAATAAATTCATTCTTTTATATAAAAATAAATCAATTTGTGTTTCACGTCTGTGGCTAAGTTTCCAACATTTTTCTTTATCTTATAAATATTGTCCTGTTTACCATATCATAACATTAGAATAGGTGCTATAACAAAAAAAATCCTCTACAACCAAAATATACCCTTCATAAGATGAAAACATAAATTCCTGCCTTTTCTCTTTGGTCACATTTTCTTAGCTTTAACTCTTGATGCATAATGAATTTCCGCAGTTTGATAATCATCAGATATATCACTACTGCGACATAATTCATCATAAACTTGCAAAAACAAGCATTTTAAGCATTATTACTCAAACATTGTAAATAAAGTTTTCAGTGTATTTTAAAAATTTAAAAATAAGGAAAATAACATGAATAACTTAAGGTAACAAAAACAAAAAAATTATAGAAATCTTTATTTGCCTCTTTCAAGTACGTGTGATCTCCTTAAAGATAAAAATACATCAGTGCTCCAATAAAGGAAAATGCATCTTAATAAAAAAAATTGGTATCCTGCATCCCCATCTCTAATGCTCTCAATTTTGTTTCAAAGTCAATCGCAATAATGAACCGGAAGAAGCAGAGCTACTTAAAATGACAAGCTGTTTAAAATTCATGGAATTTTACTTGCTTCACTAAAAGAAGATATTTTTATTCATCTCTGCGTATGAATAATGCAGAGAGCTGGTACCGCAGCTACCTGTGTGATACAGCAAATCTGTAAGACGGTAGTTCTCCCTCGCTTGCACATGAGTACTTGCTATTTTATTCTTGTATTTTTAAATTTTTGTCGATTGAAATTCAAGCGGATTGATTCCTATCAGGTAATGTCGCGGATATTCCAGCTTCGAGATTGGGAAAGCCTGCTGGATGAAATTAAGATGATGAAACTGTCTTCTTAGAAGAGCGTAAAAATAGATTCGCATATTCTTCCTATCTTCAGAACTCTTGTGAAGAAGACGCTTTCGTGATTGCTGCCGAATTGAAATCCGCTGTGTTCGTTTTTGGATCTGATTTATTCATTCGGGAAGTTCATTGAAAGGAACTCTAGATTGATTTATAGGTCAAACGATGAAGTTCACTTATGCTGGATTTCTACTGCAACAGACGCTAGATAGTATCAATTTAATCAGAGTTCAGAACAGGTCGTTTCATACCCATTTGTTACAAAACAAATTAAAGAAGATAAAGAAAGTCTTCAAAGATTATATTAATACCCAACTTATATTTATGAAGAAGGTATGACCGGATAAATGAAGAGTTACCTGACTCCAATATATTACGTCATCCTACCATATAAACATATTACAAGAAGTTAAACTCTAACTCTTGCTAAAATAAAAGAAAACGCAATAAAGAAACTATAAGAAAGGTGTCAAGCAATTTATTCCACAAAACGCAACAATATATATCAATGGCAGAAGACTGTTGCCATATCGTTGAACAAAACTAAAAAAAAACAGAACAACTAAAAATGCAAATTACACAGTTCGAAAGCTCTAGCACGATATCACAATAGTAGTCCTAAGATTAATAAGACTCTAGTACGGTATAGTTCCCATGGAACCACAAAGGCATTATTTACATTCCAAATTTTGTTCAATTATACTAAAATTTACTGCGCAAGCCAGATTTAAGGTGCTTGGGCATAAAATATGTTTTTATGGAATTTCAGCAATGGAAAAATAGATATTCATAGATAGATTCAAAATACTTATTCAGTTGATGATTAGATATATGAAAGTAAAGTATTAGATTAGGTAATAATTTTTGTAGATAAAACCAAACTTCATTTGTAGTGTTTTCATATTCAAATCACTTGCATTTTTGTATTTTTATATTTTTGTTGATTGAAATACAAACCAATGATTCATTTCATGTATTTCAGGGGATATTCTAGCTGCGAGATTCGGAGAGGCCTTTTCAATCAAATTAAGATGTTGAAACTATCTTCTTAGAAGAGCATAAAAAAATTTCACATATTCTTCCTATCTCCAGAGCTCTTGTGAAGAAGACGCTTTCATGATTGCTGCGGGATTGAAATCAGTGGTGTTTGTTTATGGATCTGATTTATTCATTCGGGAACTTCTTTGAAAGGAACTCTAGATTGTTTTACTGGGAAACACATAAATTTTTCTTATGCAGGGATTTTACTACACTGACAGAGAACATGTGTTTATTTACATTTCAGAACAGGTTGTTGCATAGTGTATACCCATTTGTAGCAACTAATTAGTCTTCCGACACTGTTATAATACTCAGTTTATGAATGTTATAGATAAACATTATAATCATCTCAAATTTTGTAGAATTATAATAAATTGTATTATGTAACATGATTCAAGGTGCTTGGGCGTGATATATATAATTAGGGAATCACAACAGCAGCAATATTAGATATATTTATTTATGTTAAATACTAAATACGTTAATAATTTTAATAGTTAAAATCTTAGATCATTTGCAGTGTTTGTGTATTTAAATCAAGGCATTTTTGTATTTTAATAATTTATTCGATTGCAATCCAAGCAGATTGATTCATTTCAGGCAGAACCCAGGGTATTCCAACTCTGAGAATCGGAAAGGCCTTTTGAATCCATTTAAAATGATTAAACAGTAGTTTCCGATTTCTTTTGTTTATGAATATGATTATAAATAATGTATTATTCATATTCGAAATTTCGTTCAATTATACTAATTATTACTATGTAACCTGATTTAATATGCTTGCTCATGAGATATGTTTTGATGGAATTGCAAAAATATCAAAATGGGAATCGATAAATATTAATTTGGAACATAATTAGATTAGAAAATTCAGTTATGATTAATCATATAAAACGTAAAATACTGAATTTGCTAATAATTTTTGTAGTTAAAATCTAAGCTCACTTGCAGTGTTTGCGTATTTAAATCACTTGCATGTAGCGATGACTTGCAAGTATATAAGCGATAATTTAACTTAGCATATGTGATATGTTAAAGAACACCCGTGGGAACGTGCAAAGAGCCCACAAAGCAGTTTAAAGTGAGAAATGGGGATAGTGTTTCTTGAGAAAAATATTTATCATTTATATGTTATAAGCCTGTATTTTTCTATTAAAATGGGTTAAAAAAATAGGGCTTAAGACAAATGGCATAGCTATCCTTCAAGTGAATGACTTTAGGGTTGAGTTCAAACGCTGCTTCAGAGAGATGATTCCAAGATGGATTCCGTTCTCTAAGAATTACTAATAATTTCCTCTCTTCCGTTCAGTCATATTGTTTCAAATGAAGGTATTAAGAGTTTTTGGAGAAAGCTGAATAAGGCATTTAGCTAAGTATATTTTATAATTTTATCTTTCCATGTTTCTGTGGAATTTGAGATAAATCATAAATATTATTTTGTGTTGGCTATTTATCTTCGAACTTTCACTGCATAACAAACTCAACACCATAATTATTTATCCAAATGCTTCAGCTTTACAAAGGACGAAATTCACACTGAAAATGATTATTAAAATTATTGAATCTTTTAGATAACAAAGAAATAAGCATTTAATCAATAGCAAAATGAAGGATGCTTGGAAAAGAACTTTATTCTTATGTTTTTTATAAGTTCACCTCAAGTAACAACTGAAAACAGGTAAGTAAACATTAAACAACAGTCTCTTATTTCGCGTACACTGTTTCAGAGAAATAAAACAGCTAAAATAATTGAAGAATAATAAGACGAAGGAAAATTGGAAAAATAACTGAGGAAAAATAATGCTTTTCTGTGAAATTTAGATTTCTAGTGTTATTTTCTTAGTTTGAAAATGCATGAAATCTTCCCTATTTGTTTCAAAAACAATCTAAGAGTTTTAAATTTTGATATGCTGCAAACAAAATGTCCTTTGATATACTGCAAAAATTTTATTTGCTATGCTGGCAATAAAATATATTTTGATATACTGTGAGCAAAACTTGTTTTGATCTGTACAAAAAAATACACCATATAAAAATGGAAAACTTAAGCAAAATTATTGATTTTCTTTATAAATATAATTGAATAAAATGTGAACTTTTCAGAAGAAAGCTCTTCACGATGCAATTTTTTTTTATCTCAAAAACATTTTGTTGTATTTTTATATGCGTTAACACAGCAATGGTTTATTAGAATACGATCGATAAACTTCCATTATAAGTTCTGCTTACATTATATATTATTTAGAACAAAAATATCATTAATTGTCAGTAAAGACTATTAAAGATAAATTTGAATAAACGAAAAAAACCAATTAAAATATTTTTCTAAGCAGCTGAAAATTGATGAAAGATGTGGTTTATCACGTAAAATTATTGAATTTTGCCTAAAATGCGAACATACATCAGGATTTCTTAAAGATTAAAAAATAAAAAAACATTGCGCTTTGCATCTACAAGCTCCTTACAGTCAACACTTCTATTAAGAAGTGATTTGCTTATTTTAACCAGAATGAACACATTTTCTGATCTTCGGATTCAATTCATTGCGAATTTCACATATTAAAATATGGCTGAAACCGTAAAATTTCCTTTTCAAGAGCAAATAAGAATATGTTAAAAATGAGTGCATAAAGCAGAAACATGCTTAAACAATTCATGTCAGCTAAATTTTTACTTTCATTTAAGTGCCCCAGAGTACCTTTACTCTGTTTTTCATATAAACGTGGCATCAAAGTCAAATATAGGAAAGTTGGAGTTTCGGTTAATTTTTCACATTTCCAGCGCCTACTGCACCTTGAATTATGAATTTGTAAATTTTCAGTTTGAATTTTACTCAACGAAATTTTAATAGTGTGAATAATACTGCATGAAAAATATTTCCCCATTAGAAATTATTGAATTTGAATAAATTCAATAATTTCAAAAATTACAGATTTAGGATTAAGAGAATTTAAAAATTTAGGTATGACAATCAATTGATTTTGCGTTTGTAATTTAATCAATGACATTTCAAGAGACAATTATTGGGATTAAGGAAAATAATTTTTAATATTGAAGCGTTCGAAGTGGATAGCTATCAATTGATTTAGAGAGTTATGGTGATTGAAATATTTCCTTAATATAATAAAAGATTTTTTTATACTTTTAAGATAAATCTGTCCCACTGAAAGAGACTCTTAATGTCATTTATGGTAAAATCGGAAACACTTCTTATTGTCTTTTTCATCTACACCATCAGCCTTACAAGTGCATTAAGCCCAAGTTTTGTGATATTAACATTTTATTCTCGGAAATTTCAGGAGCTAGTTAAATGCAGTTTTGAAACGAATATTTCAACTTTTAAAGTGTCACCGCTACCAATTAATTTAAGATTTAAGGCGCAATATCATGAATAATTCATCACTTAAGGAAAGCTTTAAAGTGAAGTGATGGGCGTTTTCCAAGAACAATACAACCTTATATCAGCATTTTTAATACACCAAGATGCTGGATAAGACAAATATGGTCTTCATTCAGGCTTAGATCTCTTTCAGAGCTATAAATATATCATAGATGTGAGTTTTAAATGAGAAGATAGATGTAACTAATCGCCTTGTCACTAGAGTTTGACTTCGGACATCTACAATGATGATAAGGACGAGAAATACTCTCAGCATTTAAATAGAAACGAAGATCTATTCATTAAATAATTAAGTGCTTTATAATTTAGTCTTGGGATCTGGGATTGCAAGTGGAATTATAGCTAATTAGGAAATTAAGTATGATGAATTGCTTCCAGTTTTAACATGATATTTTTAGAGAAATTGTTTGAATTAATCGCATTACATTTTGCAGCATTATCTTGCTGTCTGGTAACAAAATGTTGAATTTAATTTATTTTGTGCTTCCTTAACCTATAGAATATCAATTGGGATGTCAAGAAACTAGAATCCTCAATTGATATTCTGAGAATTTTAAATCTAGATTGGAAATGGAAACGAACATCTATATATTACAAAATTTAGTGAGGTAGAATTTAGTTTTATAAAATCTGCGAAGGCACGTTGGTAGTATAGCTAATTTAATATTAAGTACGATAGAGTTTCCCTTTTTTTAATGCTGTGTTTTTTAGAGAAATTGTTTGAAATAATCTCAATATTTTCTGTAGAATTTTTGTGCTTTTTGGTAAATGAACTGTCGATTAAATTGATTTTGCGAGTTTTGTTAAACTACCGAATATGAATTGGAAAATCTAGAATATTTCAGAAACAGAAGTGTAATCATGAGTACACTTCGGCAATTATTAAAAACATCAACTTTTAGGACTTAACTTCTTCGTAATTGTTAAAGGCATGGATTTTTAGCCCTTACTTCTTTCGTATACAATGGTGTATATGAATGGTGCAGCGAATTACAGAATTTTTTATATTAAAATCTGAACTTACATATTTAAATAAGCGTTCCTAATACACCAAGATGCAGGAAAGGACAGATATAGTCTTCATTGAGGATTAAGTCTCATTCAAAGCTGTAAATATGTCATTGATGTGAGATACAAATGACAATAAATATGAAACTAACGCCATGTTGTTAGAATTCGACAAAGCGAGAAATATTATCTTCACTTATATAGAAACGAAGATCTATTCATTAAATAATTTAGTGCGTAGAATTTAGTCTTATAATTTGGGATTGCACGTTAGAAGTATAGCTAATTAGGAAAGCAAATTCTCCCTATTTAACATTCTAGTTTTTTAGAAAAATTGTTTGAATTAATCACACAACATTCCGCAGTATGTATGTGCTGTCTGGCAATGAAATGTCGATAAGAATATTTTGTGTTTTCTTAATCTACACATTATTAATTGCGAAATATAGATACTAGAATCCCCAAATGTTATTTTGAGAATTGCAATCCTGGATTGAAATAGATACCAATATCTATTCATTACATAATTTAGTGCAGTAGAATATAGTCTTGTAATCTGGGAAGGCACGTTGGAAATATAGCTAATTAGGAAATTAATTGCGATAGATTGCAAACTTTTTTCAAAGTTCGGGCGTTCTAGAGAAATTGATTTAATTACTCACATTATTTCATGTGGCATTTTTGCGTTGTCTGGTAATGAAATGTCGACTAGAATTTGTCTGTGTTTTCTTAACCTACAGATTATCAATTGGAAATTCTAGAATATTCCAAACACAAAAAGACATTATCAGTAGAGCTTGACTCCGGACATCTGCAAAGATTAAGAAATATTTTCTCCACTTAGATAAAAAAAAATGAACGAACATTCATTAAATAATTTAATGCGCTTGAATTTAGACTTTTAATCTGAGAAAGCACGTTGGATATGGTTAATTAGAAAATTAAGAATGATAGATTACTTTCAGTTTTAGAGAAATTCTTTGAATTAATTATTTGTTACATTATGCAGAATTTTTGAGCTGTCTGGTAATTAAATGTGGATTAGAATGTTTGTGTGTGAGTTGTCTTAACCTACACAACATCTGTAACGATATAATAATCGTTATCGCCTGTTGCCATCGCCCTTTGCGCTCTCTCTTCCTCCTGTTTTAACTGTCTCGTCATGTTTGTTTTGTTTCAATTCTAATGAAGTTTTAACTATGTTTCAATAAATGTGTTTAGTTAAGTTCCTACTTTTATTGAGTTCAACTGCATTAGTTGAGAAAGATGTGATGTGGTTAATCTACTACCATTAGCGCAAATATCATTTGTGAGATTTAATATATTTTAAGAACAAAAATGCAATCATGTGAGTACTTCAATAGTTGTTAAAAGTATTAATTTTTAAACCTTAACTAATTCGCATACAATGATGTATCAATCCTAGCAATGAGCTACAGAATCTTCATACTTGAATCCGCAATTAAATCAAAGTAACAACCAATTTGAAAGATAAGAATTACTTGGATAATATTATCTATCTTAAGTATCCTTATATGGATTGAAATATCAATGAATGACACGAATAAGATAGGTCAACTAATTATAAGGTTAAATAAATTTATAGGTCAAAGGATTAACTGGTGAAAATTCATGAGATACTTCTAATCATTTTTTTTAAATCATTAGGATATACGCTTTGAAACTAAACATGAAAAACAGAAAATGTTGGTCCCGCAGATCAGCATTATTAAAATATTATATCTTTATTATTCTAAGCATTAGCAAGAAAAACATGAAGATGGGAAATGTATTGTTGTTTGCGGAAAAAGAATGAAGAAATCTGACTTTTTTCTTACAGTACCTTCAAAATAGTTATGCATAAGGTCCTTTAGTAACACGAAGAATGTTCAGTTTACACTCGATGGCCCGCCAAGAGTTTTTTTTAACATTTGCGATGTTTAAATGAGGACTGCCAAAAGTATTCCTTCCTTCCCTAAAAAAATATTAGAAATGGGTGCTTGATTGTCAATTTCTTTCGCATAAGCCCAGCAGAAGAAATCAATTGAATCGAGGACCGTAACCCATATCGTACCAAGCATAGAAAAACATTTTTTTAAAAGAAAATCTTAAATATGTGTTTCTCTAAGCCTGTGTATGCATAAAATCAAAAACTTTACCAAACTTATATTAGTTTGATCGGCACAGGCTATCCGAAAAATAGCACAATGCCACAATCCACTGCTATTCGTTCGCACTTAGTTGGAATGGGAGAAACCATCTTGAACATAGTCCTGCGTAACGTTTTTCACAGATAGTTGTTGGTTTTGCTATACTGGTTTTCAGCCAGCATCTTCTTTGTCTGTTTTCTAGTTTTTTACAGTAGCAGATTAATTTTTAGGTTTTAGAAAAAATTCAGTAACCTGTTGAACTCCCAGTTTTTTACAAGATGGTTTACTTGGAATAGTCCCAAATAGGCGACTGTTATGTGTCTTCGAAAATCAAGCAGTCTCAGGCTATTGTTACTATGTAGCTGATTGAGGTACCATGAAGAAACAAATGCTGTTTCAAACGCATTAAGAAATATAGATCAGTATAATTTTTTCCTTGAATTACAGTAAAATAAGCTTCATCATGATTATCTAATAGGTGAACTCCATTTTTATATTTATTGTAAGATGTAATGCACATTATTATCTGCTCCTATTTTCTACCTCCCTTTACTCTTCCTTTTTCAGGTGATACCATTTTGCTTCCACGAAATTAGTAGTTATTGAAACATCTCCATTGCCATTGCATCGAACTGCTGCAGCTTGTGTCTTTGTACCGAAATTTCTGTCTGAAGAGCCATGTTCCATTTTCGACATAGTTTTATAAGTATTTGTGTGACATCGTTTTTTTAAGTAGCAATGAAAGTATACGCATTTTAAAACAAAATCTTTGTGACAATTTCGAGTCACATCAGAGAAGTAAAAATAGAAAAGCAAAGCATTTTGGTTCTTAATAACACGTAAACTACAAACAAGAGCTTTCGAAAATTTGCTCCAAACTTCGCCCTTTACATACCTTCTAATAATTGCTGAACTCTCCGGATGATTACATCTTCGTTTTGTGAAATATGCCCATTATTTCCAGTAGCGGAAAGTTTCTAAGCTACTCTAATTCCGTAATTAGCCGATGAGGAACAATTACGATAGCATGTTCATGGAAGGTAAGGGACCGTAATCAGCCATAATTGGTAATTGCTCAGGTGTTAATAAATGACAGACCGTAATAAAACATGAGTTTCATTAGACTTCGAAATTGCCTATGAAACATAATGAAAGATTATTATTCAGGATGGATAAGTTTTCTTTCAATAATAAAGGATTTATGATGGCAAAGGACCGATTTTCAAACAGGCGTTTTTTATATTCTGAATATTCATTTAAAAGTATTTAAAATATGTATATTTAAGTACTTTTTAAAAATCAAAAAATTTATATGCTTTATATAATTACTTTGTATTATACCTGTGTAATTGGTAATGACACGTAAAAAAGATGATTTTTCTGAACGGAAAAATTTCTTTTCAATATTAAAGTATTTCTGATATAAATGGACTAATTTTCGATTGTCAGTTTATTTTATATGCTGTACATATTCATCTAAATTTTATTAAAATTGTGTATTAAATTAGGCTTTAGAAAAGAAACAATTATATATTTTATATAATTATTTTCAACTTTATGAACATATATATTTTTTTGTATTTTATGATATATTTTGCTTTTTATTAAAACGATTATAAATTATAAAAAATAAATAATTTGTAGTTACACCATTTTTCGGATTGAATATATAGTTTTCGAGTAATCTAGGAAAAACTGACAAAATACCCCACTTCACTTCAGTTTTCTTCCTTGGCAGCCGAAGCTCACTTCGGTGGAGGGGGTAAAACTTTGGACACTTCATACTGGTACTAAAACTTCATACTAGATCCTAAATGAAGGGCTTAAAGTAATTAAACCTTATTTTCCAATACCTATATTTATTTTTTCACTTCCCTGTCACTGGACTAAAATCAGTAAGTATAATATGCTGGTTCATCTTAAATTACAAACAGCAAGATATTAGCAAATGAAAATTCTTTCAACCATTTCTATATTTACATATGATGGATTTAGAAGCCTATAATTTGATGTTAACAGACAGCAGTATCAATAGAAACAAACCTCCTAAGTTATTGCAAGAAGTGCTGAGCACGATATTCTTTTGCGTTGCAGGAGAAAGTTTCAGCACATTATATGGCCTATTTTGGTACATTTTCATACGTTTCCTTTGCTGTCGATGTCAGTATTTTTTTCAGTTTCATGCATTTTCCCTTTTTTGCATTTTTCCCTTGCTATTTCACTTTCAGCTGTGGAAGTCGTAACGGAACAATCTAATTTTCCGTTCAACGTGTTTATTATTATTTTCATCTTTTTGTAATAAATATTATTATTTAATTAATAAGATGACCATAAACAATTTTTTCAGATAGCCAGAGATTCTATCTAAATCTGAGTGTCGTCAGATTTCAGAAAAATGTTCATTGACTCACCAAATTATCAACACAGTATTAATCAGTAGAACAAGAATGCTTCAAGTTCATGAATTATGCAAGAACATTTGTTTTTCTCCAATAATGTCCCAAATAAGTCAATGCCATAGTGCATTTTTCCCAGTATCCTTCAATTGCAAGGCTTGTTCAAGCGGCCACTTGGGCGAAGAGAAATCAATCACTCTCTTATTCAATTCTTCGGGATCAATAAGTTGTTGACGAAGCATACAAAATGCTGGATATTTATCATCGTACTTAACTTATGCTCATGACAACCAATATCATGACTTCCAGTTTTCTTGTGTTGTTTGTTTGTTTAGTTTAGCTTTGTTTGTTCAAAACCTTTACCTCATTGCCCTTTACCCTTACACTTTGTTTTTATTTAAGACGGTTATTTTTAGACTTTCAGATTGTATATTTTGCTGATTAAACTCGAACTATTAATGATTTATTACTAGGAAAATAAAAATTTAATCAATATATTCCAGTGGTCAAATAGAAGCTTATAGGCTTTATTTTTTATAAAAGATTGAGCTCAAAATAAAGACACTAAAAATGTGAAATTTCTTTGAATTAATCTTCATTTACAGCTACAATTTGCAACATTTTCAATTTTTCTTGTACATCATATAGAAATTTATAGAGTTTCAGTGTGGAGACTTGAATGAAAAATTACTTATGGCATACGCAGATGAATGTTGAAAGTCGAATTATTTTGTGTTGGTTTGATTATTTTCGAATAAACTACCAGAATACTGTCGAATCTTTTCTGGTCCTACGAATATTTTCAATAATAGTTTAAACAATAAAATGTGGAAATTTGATAAAAAGTTCATGCAATATGCTCTAGAAAATCACAACTTTTTAAAAAATGTGTAAACATTATTAAAATTCTTTCAGTTATTAAAGCACATAATGTTGGAATTTTTTGGGTTCCATGGATTATTCTATAATGCCAAAATAAATAAGATCAGAAAATTAGAATGTTTATATGTTATGCAAGTAATTCGAAGAATTTGAAAAAGAAAATAGTAATAAGGTTTTGGATTAGTATTCAAATTTCTTAAGATGACTTTCCAAATTTTTGTATGCTCCAGGAAGTGTTTTGGTCTCACAAATTATTGAACCTTACAATAATCAACAGAATAAAATCACATCAAAGTACCATGAAGACAAGTAAGTTCATGCATTATGCAAGCAGGCATTTTTTTATCATATAATAGGCATCATAAGTCAACATCGGTCTTCCCTTCTCACAGAACACTTCACTCGAACCGGCATCCAACTCCATGGTCTGTTTAAGCGTCCCACTCAAAAAACTTAGAATGTTTTCTTTGTAATTGAATTCTTATCATGTTCCTTTATACTGGAAGACATGAAAAATTGGTTACATATTTATTTATTGAAGTTTTTTCGTATCTGTCTTTCAATGCTGCTTGTATCAATTACAGAATTGATTTTTTTGTTTATTTACTAATCTCTGTTATATTCAGCCAAAACTTATGTCAGCTTGAAAAAAAATCACAGAAAAATTCTTTGGTAAATTTTAGTGCTTTACAGACAAAAACACGCAAAAATTAAAATAGTAATTTTTGTATTAAATTCTTTAAAACCTTTAAGTTATTTATAGATGAATTATTAATGGTTTTGAACTACAAATATTTAAATTATTTAAGAGTGGAGGCAAATTTCGAAAATAAAAAAAATGTTCACAAATATTAAACTATTTTAATAAAGTTATTATAGCAAATTGTTATTCCCTATTTGAGGATAAATAATAATATATTTTGGTACTTATTTTAAAACAACGTAAGGGCTATTAAGTCTTTTGGTAAAATATTTAATTAATGTTATCTAAATCTAAACATTTCTACTCTAATTGTAACTACGTAGCGCTTTCTCTGAAAAATGATTTCATACAAAACATCTACATCGTTACAACATAATTTACATACTTCTCGGCATAAAGATTAAATAGAATAGAAGTTCTGATACCGGTTAGTCTAGAAACCAGTCTAAAACCAATCCAAATTCGGTAACACTTCGCTACTGGTGTCATTGTGTATGCGTGAAGAATATTTTTTTACTTTCTACTTTGTGCCCTAGTTCGTTAAGGTACGGCCTGGCTGAGAAAAAGATCGGATGAAGAAGATTATCGTCTGGTTGTGATCTTAACCGCTGTTGTTCAAAGACTAGCAGACTGATCTGCGGTTTGCCACGAATTGCTGTTTTTTCTCTAAATGAAGCACAAATGCCGGTCACTTACATCTGACACTCCACGAGGACAAACAACCCGCATTTATTCGATCTAAATCTGACTTCAACCTAGGTGACCCTAGTTCGTTTTGGCCAATAGAGACACCATAGTACTCCTACCCTTATCATGAGTCATTTGTTCCTGAACCTGGCTAAATGTCCCAAATCAAGCAAGATTTGAACCACCTCTATCGTAATCTTTCGTAAGCCACATCGAAACAACTTGAGAAATTTCCATCAATAATATTTACATTAAGGCAGCATTAATTTTACAAACCACCAAGCATAAAATACATGCATAGAAAAATTACGCTTTCAAATGTTTATTCAGTAAGAAATAACTTTTTTACAATAAATTATTGCTAAAATTATATTTTAGGTGCAGAATATTATCTTTAAATGTACAAAAAGCATTTGATTACATAAAAGGGAAATTAATAATATATTTTTTGGACTATTATACCCAGGACAAACGGTAAAGTTCCTACAAAAGCATTATTGCCTGATGATATTAAGATGGATTTTGGGCCAAATTTTGTTATCGGTGCTGATATTTTTGTTTGTACCGCATCTTCTATGTTTTCGTAAATTATAAACAGCTACTAAACAATTATTATTTATTCTGTATCATATAAAACTATTGATATATTTTATTATTATATTATACAGCTTTGAAACAGTTATTATATTCCAACAACACCTTATTTTTCGAAGTATCGCTTACTAATCTTGAATTCTATTCATTACTGAATTTCAGCTCGCAAATATTTCCAGTTGCGAAGAGTTCAAAATTTAGATAAACTAAAAAAAAAAAACCAAAAAAACAATTCATTACCGATTTATCTTTCCAAATATAAATTCATCACGAAGTATTTTTATAACTTCGATAAAAATACCAAAATCGGGAGAGGAAGAATTCAGTTTCACTTTATTTCCTAATTAATTTTGTAGGTAGCTTTTTTTAAAGAACATGCAAAAATATTCACATGATATATCTTCGTGTCCATTAAGGTGGTGAGGATATTTCTCGACCTTTCCATCTTTATAGGCAGCTGTCATTAAACCGCTCAGACTAGGCGATTAGTTATCGCTTACTCTATCTATTTATAACTCATATTGAGGCACTATTTATATCTCAAACAAGATCTTAGGCAGACTGAAAGCAGAATTTCGCCTTCGCAACAGTCAAATTGTGTATTCAGCATGCTGGCTTAAGGCATTATTGTTCTTCGTAAAATCCCCACCTTTCACTTCCAGAGTTGCCTTAAGTGATGAATTATTCATGATGTTGAGCTTTAAATCTTTAAATTAATTGATAGCGGTGCTACTTTTAAAACTCAAAAATTCTTTTCAAAACTACATTAAGCCCACTTTTGAAATTTCCTTGAATAAAATGTAAGTTTCCTCAACTAAGATTGAACTGTAGCAAGATCCTGTTTGACGCTTCTTTAACATTAAGTTTCGAAGAATTTAAAGAAGCTTGCAGGTCTACAATTCTGCATGCTGTCTTATGTAGGCGTTTATACATTGCTATTATTACTATTTCTCGCCCACAATTTAAATATGAGGTCCTGCTTATTTTTTCATATTCTTTGGTACCATCTTAATGAATTTTACTTCCTTCTTTTATGCATCATTTTTTATGTGAAATCTCTAAACAATGGCCTCTAAGATATTAAGAAAGAGGCCTCTAAGATATTAAGAAAGAGGCCTCTAAGATATAAGAAATTATATTCTGTAGTCTCATCGACTATATTTCCTAATATTTAATTCTTTTTATCGGCATATATTAATTCCGGTAACATGCTGTTGGAGATAAAATGCACTTTGCCATATTAATGCCGAAATCAGAAAGTATGTTTTCTTTTCTTTTGAAGAATAAAAAAGTAAACTTGACGCCGAAAGCATGCAATTAGATGTTACATGAAGTGGACAGTTACCTGACTCCATTATGAATATTCATATCGACAATGAGCTAAGCAAGTGCAAGGTTACTAAAAAATTGGATTTTAAATACCTATCATAGTTTGAAGCTTAAAATTACTTTCTTAAGGGATCATGAATATCGAATTATTCATAAGAGATTAAATTGGGATTTAAAGCAACTGATATTCCTGGAGAGCAAGCCAGTCGTCGAAGGCTGCTCTTTAGCAAGTCACATGCAATATTTACTGTTCAATTCAAGTTATATTATATTACCATTTTACCCTGGCACACTTTTGGTTTATGCGTAATCAGTCTTTGAATCAATTGCATGACGATTTAAGCAAAAATATTTATTTTTTTCAAAACTTGAATAATAAAATCAGTTTTTAAAAAGACACTTTTATTAGTGTACTAAAAAACAAACATCCTTCCGTTGGTGTGGTGCGGAAATTTGGAGAGGGGGCTGGCAGCTCAGGTGTCGTCCTCGTCATCTAACAGAGGTTCAAAATTACGAGGTCCGTCATAAAATAGCCCTCGTATTGCTTCAAAACAGGACGTTACTATAACTAAACTAAATAAGTCTAAAGGAAATAGATTATGCGAAGAAGAAATTTCATCCATCTAGGCTGTTGCGCTTTAGAGACAATGTGTTCAGACATATACACACATTTCCAAATAGCCTTTTTCCTACACAGGGACATCTTAAAAAACAATACATGCTAGAATCCTGAAATAGTATCTTTAACTTTTTAAAAATGTTCTCTATGTGCGTTTCTTTTCTTATATATGTCACCGTTAAAGCGTATAATTCAGTTATTCTATAGAATAACTAGTTATTCTATAGATTAACTGATCAAGTTAGTTAAAGTGTAAAATAAATTATTTATTTCACACTTTACCTAGTTATTCTATGAAATAACTAGGTATTCTAGAGAATAACTAATGATAGACCGTTAAAGTGTAAAATAAACATTCTGACATTAAAACAAGTCCGCTTTTTCCTAAATTACGCACTGATTGAATATCAGCCATAACCGATGGAAAATTAAAACCACTGTAATAGCGTCATAAAACTGTAATGTCGCTTTCTTGCCATATTATTCTTATAGTTGGAAAGAGAGATTTACAGGAATGCGTATTGGAAGGAAGTCAAAGACAGTCGACCTTGGCGACAAACTTGGCGACTGTTTAGGCAACTTGGCGACAAATTTGGCGACAAAATAAAGGTTCCAGAATATACAGGAATTGTCTCTGTATCTCTATTAGGAACGAAGTTATGGACAAATTCCACTATAAACGCAGATTCCTTACATTCAATGAGCTAGCTACTAGGTTCCGTCTCCCGCTACTAGCGAAGACGTAGGACGTTTCTTAAAAGTAAAAAAAAATTCCGGTGTCCACTTCAGATGCTGAAAATACAAATAACCAATCTGACTAACAAACAGGCTGCATCATGTCGGCTATTTTACACTTAAACGATGCGTGGACCGTTATTCTATAGAATAACTAGTTAAAGTGTAAAATAAAAGTTTATTTAACACTTTAACTGACTTCATCAGTTATTCTATAGAATAACTAGGTATTCTATAGAATAACTAGGTATTCTATAGAATAACGGATTTCATACTTTAACGGTAACATATATAAAAAGGAAAGTGCTTCAATTTTATTCACTGCCTTGTTTCTTCCAAGTTTAGTATTGAAGTGATAAATGACGACATTGAAGTAGGTTTTATTCAGAGCAAGGTTTTTAACAATGTTGCATAAACGTTGTTCTACCTTTATTACAAAGAGAAGAGTTCCTGTGTTTAAAATAATAAAAAGGTTTTTACTTTATCTTATTTTTTTCAGTAAGTGGTGTTAAAACTCCCTTTCAACACCGAAAAATTAACTTTAAAGCACAAAGAAGAGGTTTTATTGTAGCCAAGGGAAAGCATTTCAATTACAATAGAGTTCTTGTCTTTTTATAGTCCTTTAACTAGTATAATTGTCTCTTGCTTTTATAAAAAAATTCTATTTGCCTAAGTGTTCGTTGAGCCTTTTTTATTCCTTTTTGTAATGGTCAAAGATAAAATAGGTTCTCTTTATTAGAAAGGTAAAAAAAAATTATAGATCTGAGATTTGAATCCATATATTTACACTTGAATGAACTAAAGAACTTTCTCGTTACTGTAATTTGTTTTTGAAACGAGGAACATCATTTCTTAAAATCATAAATTTGAAAAACAATAACCAACAATATTTTGAAAAAGCCTTTTTTCTATGTCCATTTCAAGAGATAAAAACTGATCTATTAAAAAAATACGTGAAATTCTCCTTGTTAAATGTCACCGGTTATAAACAGTGATTGGATGGTCCTAAATTAGCTTGCTTTTAATATTATTTTTATTTTTACATTCTGTTATTTAGTGTATCATATTTTAGCTATGATTTTTTGTTGTCTGAGTTATTTTTTCTATTTTTCAATTTTCCATAAGGAAACATTATGGAAATGAAACATTTTATAATGATTATGATCCAATAGCCGTTAAATTTTCTTCGTTTACTTTTATGTTATATTAGAACATTTTTAAATTTAAAAAAAATGATTCAATACACAAGGTAATTACATGTTTTAGGAACCATTTTGAAACGCAATACAAGAAAACATTTTTCAATGCGTGACTTATCCAAGAATTAATGAAGTCTATGTGAATTACAAAAATATGTGCATTATAAAGTAAGAAGACTGGGTCGGGAGGTTTCTAATATTCTCTTCCCGAAAAAAATACTCTCTTTAACAATTAAGAGACAATTCCATTTTAAAATTATGAACTTCTGATGAATTCAAGACTTATTGGACACATGAATTAAAGACTCGTTCTTTTAATTAAAATTTAAAAAAAATCATCAGGTTTCAATGTTTATGAGAGAAAGCTGAAAATGGAACATAAAAGTAAGGAAACAAACCTTTCTCAAGAATTTCAAAGTTTGAGAATACTATTTTAAATAATGATTTTACATCAACAAAAAGCTTAAAGAAAGTATCGCAATACGCCTTCATTTCTGAAAATTTTGTGACGATGAATAATTAGTTTATTTTTGTTAATTAGTCCTGTTGTTTTTCAGGAAGAAACCTATCTTACTCCTTCACCCTGAGAAACATATTTCAGTTTTTAATTTTACTCTTTTTAGTATAAAGAGTTATGCTCCCTGATTTTTTAAGACAATTTTCTAATTATAAATATTTTTCCTGTTTTATAGTATATGTTTCATTTAAATTTTTTAAAAATATTTTTAATACTTCATTTATTCTCAATAGGGCATAAAATTAATTTTTTACTTTTAAATATTGGACATGAATGTAGTTTCATCTCGAATAACGCCGGGTATAACAGATACTTGCAAAATAAGATAAGTTTTCTTTCAAAACAAGGTAAATAAAATAGCATTGGATTCAGATTTAAATCGCATCTGCAACGCAGTCCACGAATGAATCTTGCAAACCCAATAAACTAGTATCGCCAATAATCGCATACCTTAGAAGACGAGTCCGGGCAACTGGGCAGAAAATAATTGGATTAGGTGTTGATTGGTCCGGCAGAAATTACCTCGGGACTGAAGGACGCCCTTAATGTTGATAGGGGTAGTAATTACCGGGAAACAGCACGAGCTACATTTATCTGGATTCTGGCCCAGAATCCTTTCTATGGTTTGAGTGCGCTGTATTGAATTACAGATCGCTTTAAGTTCATGGGTAGGTGTTAGCTCGCTAGATTTGATGAGAGAAAATGCTTGATTTTTCGTTTACTTTGGAATGCTGAGAGTCAAACACGCTGGAAAAGTTTTAAACGTTTGTGTATTTACCATTTAAGACCATATGAAGATACAACACCTGGTAAACAGTGGGTACAATGAACCGAATGTAAGAGACGGGCTCAGGACTGTATTACCACAGGTAATTCAAAATTTTTGCTTTGCATAAATTGTGAGAGCGATTTTAAAAAAGATGAGGATTTGCCATAATGAATGCTTGTAATCTATTATATACTTTTTTGTAATAAATTAGGTTTCTTTAAATTTAACTCATTGCATTTTAATCACAAAAAGTATAATATTTAATTATTTCCAATGGTGTGTAAAAATTCTCCAGGCACTGTGCAATCTTGCCTTGGTCAAGGGGCAAATTTACACAGGTAATATCATAGTAAAGAAAATAACATAACTAGAAAATATGATAATTTAAGGTACTAAAAGTTATGCACCAGATATCTTAAAGCCTAACTTTTTAATTGGTAATGAAAAAGAGAGAATTATTGTAATGACTTAAAATAGAAAAATAAAAGTTTAAAAAGTGTATAAATCTGACCCGTTCTCCGCTACTTATAAATATTAACCAAATAAAACTACTAATAGAATTAAATGTTATTCAGTAATTTTAATTAAATAAGAATCATTATTAAAACGCATTATAAATGTTTATATATTCGGAAGCAAAAGGATGAAGCTTTTATTATAACAATAGACGAATTTTTATTGAGAATCACCGTCTTCTGATGCTCCATGCCTTGCAAAAATCTAAGTACGAACGGGATAACACTGTCGGTATAATCGAAGTCTTTTAAGTGTTGTCATTTTTAATGCTTTGCATAGAAAAATAAACACCACTAGATACGCAGTCCTTGCCGAACCATCAGAGTACGAAAATGGGTAATTATCCGTATAGATTGTGAAGAAATACCTTGTGGTACTGTCTATGAGAATATAAGGGTTGTTTCATGCTCTTTTACTTTTCCTTTTTCCCTTTCTGCCGCAAAATTTATAAAGCTAGAACAAAAATTTTCTCGTAAGCCACTCACAGGATTCCTATACTGACGCATTAATTCCTTTTCCTTTGAGTTAAAAATATGATGATCTGGTAGGTATTCATTTTCAAGATACTCGTTTTTTGATGGATATTTTGTTAAAGAAAAAAGTACTAAAATTAGATTGACCTCATTTAGTGAACTTGAATTCTTTTTTTCTTTACTCGCAAAATGCCAGTCATAGTCCTATAATAGCATTTTTACAATTATTTGATATATCAGCGTTTGTTTTGCAGATGGATGAATTTTCAACAGTAGTCAAACAATGAGACATCGTAGATTTGTACCCAATACATATTTTTGGCCTGTTTCTAAGATGCTTCACCCTTCTGAACGGTCTCCTATTAATTTAATTAGTTGCTACAAAAATATTGAAGACAATTTTCCTGTCGTGTGTTTTACAGATGGCAGTAAAATCAACAGTAAGGTTGGTCTTGCGTTTGTAGTTTTCTAAGACCATATTGAAACTGAAGTGCACCAGTTTAGAATAAGAGACGAATGCAGTGTTATTCAGGCAGAATTACTAAGTATTTCCTAATCTGTCAATTGGATTCGCACTATCGAAAACTTTCCTCAAATTTCTTAGTGCCTTAATTTCTTTATATGCCTTAAATTGTATTACATCTCCGAACCGGCTCATTGTTAAAACTCAAAACCATCTGAGTTTCTTTCAAGGTAGAGGATTACAAGTCTTCTTCTCTTTTGTTCGAGGTCATATAGGAATTTATGACAACGAACGAGCTGATTGCCTTGCAAAAGAGGCAACTAAACTAATTGATTTCATCCCTATGACTGTGCCAAAATCTTTTTACAAAAGTATTTTCAAGAAACATGCTATATCTCAATGGAATAGCCTTTATCAAATTTCTCAAAGTGATAAGTCCACCAAAGAAATTTTCATTCCATTCAAGAACGTTTGAAAGCCATCCATTTCGTCTCTAATTTCAGAATTACTCAATCTCTCACTGGACATGGAAACTTTAAAGTTTATATAAAACGCTTCAATTTATCTCGTACAGACTTGTGGTCTGCTCTTGCTCTAGTGGAGAGATTCAAGATGCCAATCACTTGATACTTTCTCGCTCTAAATTCACTCCCGCTAGATGTTTACTCATCAGCAGTCTAAAGAAGAACAATTTAGCATGTCCTTCATCTCTCTCTACTTTGGTCCATAGCAAAACTTGCTTTGCATCATTTTGTGAATTTATTTACAGCAATTTCGTCACATCATATAGACTATAAACTTTGTATCTGTTTGCTGGCATTTACAATTTATTTATTTATTGTTACTTTACAATTTTTGGAATTCAATTTTGTTTACTTATTTTTGCTTTTCAATTTTTGGAATTCAATTTTTTTCTCAATTATATTCAGATCAGACTCTTTTGCTTTGTCACCTGTGAGAAATTTGTGTGTTTTATATGTTGTGTGATATTTTGTGTATTTGAGTGCTTTTATATGATTTTTGAATGCTTCATTCTTTTTTTTAAATTTTCCCCCTCCTTGTACAGCCTTTACTTCATTTCTCATTATTATCCATTTTTTGTCTATATATGACTAGTTATTTTGCATCTGTACTTTTTTTAAAAATTTTAATATGTTTCTGTATCTATCCCCCTTGTTTATTCACTTCATTGCTTAATACCATTCATGTGTTGGAATGGATGTGACCAATTTATTGTATATTTGTTTCTTTTTTTTCTTCTTCCCCCTTTTCTGTTCGGAATTTGCATTTGTATCATTTAGTTTAAATCTTCATTCATCCTTTTTTAAGTATTTTACTTACTTCTGTAAGCCTTGTGTTGTACTTGTTTGTGCACAAGGAGTTTTTCTCAAGAGATTGCAAAAAAAGAAAAAAAACATATTGTTTTTCGTTAGCAAGTGGTATTTTTAGGAATTCGAAATGTACATATTAGCATAATACATTAGAAATACCGTGGACTTAGCTGATTTAATCAGTCGAATAAGAAATATTTTCACATGTTTCTAAGTCTCTTTTAATTCTCTATGAGTTTAGAAGATTACTTTTATATAATTTTGTGCTATTTCAAGGAAATTAAACTCTTCGTATTGATGAAAAATTCATTTTCCTTAAATTGTACATTGTTTAAGACCCCAATTTGCAAAATATTTTAATGATCTCTAAGAAAACTTTTGTAATTTTCCCCCGTTCGACGAATTTCTTCCATACTTTATTAATTAGCATAAAGCACATTTATATGAAAAAAGTGCGTGTAATGTAAACACAACTAGATTACTTTTCGAAGAATTCTTATAACATTAAGATATAGTGTTTAAGATGATCTGAATTAACCAATAGAATACAACCGAATATGTTACAACACTCTTACAAATTCTTCAATAATGCATTAGTAAAAAATAACTACATATGTTTTCACCGTTTCTTTTAAATACGAGTTTAACAAATTACTATCACACTTTTCGTTAATTTAACAAAATTTAAGTTTTTTCATTAATAAAAAGTGCAGTTTACTTAAATTTTACTTTGTTTTTTACTCGAGTTTGCAAAAATATTATTCAGTTTTATTTCAATTTACAGTTCGCAAAACTGAACTTTTAACCAACATTCGATTGGAAGTCCCTTAGAAAAACGCTGGAAACGGTAAAATATTTCGAATATTCCTTTAAGAACATCATTTGATAAAATAATCTCGGATATGTTTGGAGCTCATGACAATTTTTAAGTGTGTAAATAACAAAAATAAGACAATTGAACGGATTGTTTATCTTTTAAGCATGGTAATGGGATAATAATAATAATGAATAAAAATAATAATAATAATAATAATAATAATAATAAAAAGGTTATAAGGTAAGGGGTCCAAATATCGCCCACTTAGGCTATTGTTTTAATTAGAGGACTATTTCAAGTGCAATTTCTTTAAAAATTATTCTAATCTATTACCTAGACTGTTATCTAAAAACAAACTGATTTACAACTCTAATACGTAAGTTTTACACACAGACCTGAAGGGGTTTTTTTTGCGACCCCGCAATTTTTCCTACTGAAAAAAAGTGTTTCTAATATTGCCTACTATATGTTCCTAATATCTCTTATGTCTAAAATGGATTGGAATAAAATGTAATTTATGTTGTGATCATAATTTCTTTATTAAAACTGAAAATTAAGGCACAAAAAATTGAAAGTAATACAAGAAAGCTTTTTGTACTTTTAGGAATAAAGTTAAAGTATTCTATTCACACTTTCCCCTAAATAAAACTTCAAAATAAAACAGAGCTTGGGAGCATTGTCAGGTGATAGGATATCAACCATATATTTTTAAAGGTAAGTTTTTTTAATATAGTGCCTCTCAAATGCTGCGGCCATAATGGCAATACCCAAGTTGGCGGTAATTGGAAAACTCAAATAGGCGATATTAGGAATGAATAACACAACCATCAAACATGACGGCATACCTCTTCGGAATCGAATCGCAAACCAAAAAATAAACTACAACAAATTATAGTCAATTATAGTCACTACCACTGCCTCAAGTGGTATAAAATTATGACTTGAACTTTACTGATTATACTAAAATTAATGAAATTTGATTTGTAATTCACCCAACACGAAAACAGCAAAAATTCCCAGAAAAAGAAAAAAAACAACACAGATTCAAGCGGCTTCCTCAAACAACTACTGAAGGGGCAATTTTGTAGTTCCAGTAGTGGCCACCATTTACCACTTCAAATCAAGAAGATACCGTAGAAAGTGACATTTGGGCCCTCTGCTTCGTATAATTATTCAGTTTTCTTAAGCTCACAATTTGAATAGTCTCGAAAGTGTTTTAGTCTACTTCAAAATGCAGAAATGCATTGCCGAAAGTCTAAGAAACTCATCGACAATGCATTAATCAATAGAATAAAAACACTCGATAGTATCATCAAGTCAAGTAAGTTCATGCATTATGCAAGTAGGCATTTTCTTCCCGTAATAAACAGAATAAGTTTACTCCTAACATCCTAAACTCGCACCCACATCTAACTCTATGGTCTGTGCAAGCGGTCCTCTTGGACAAGGAGAATCAATCACTCTGTTATTCAATTATTCCAAGTCAATAGCGCTGTTGGCGACGCATATAGAGCGGCGGGTATTTATCATTGCGCCAAACTCGTGATGATGACAAGTTACATCACAGAGTCTCTGCTGGTTTGTTTGGCCCTATTTATTTTCATTATTGCTCTGTTGACGTCTAATGACAAAGTTTCCAAAATGAGAGTATATAAGTTCCTTGGCGATTTTTTTGCCGTGGAGATTTAAGCGATTGACTTAAACAAAATCATTGTGAAAGGGAAGCAATTTATCTACTTAAATTTCTTATTTGTTGTAGGGGAGAGTCGCTGAATTTGGACAGCCAGGAATTTTTTTAAATGTAGAGTCAAAAAAGTATGTGAACAAAAGTAGTATAATTGTTTTGTAGTTTACTTATTTTCAAAACAATGCCATTATTTTTAAATATACTTTATAGTTAATAAAAGAGTTCAAAAATTGCTTAATAATCAAAATCCAGATAGAGCCAATTTTCGTTGTCTCTCAATTTCATTCCACTTTTACTTTTTTGTAAACGGAAAATAGAAAACAAAAGTATTG
>BGPR01000099.1:564482-675272 GCA_013235015.1 Araneus ventricosus
TGAATTTTGGTACGTGGTACTTACACCTAAATTGTAGAATTCTATCAACTTTTGGACGAAATCCCTCAATGCGTCCGAACTCAAAAATGCAACACGGAAGGCGGATGAAATTTGTTATAAAGTTAAACCATCAGTATTTTAGATGAACATCAAATTTTGGATCAAATTCTTCCAAGGATTGGCTGTCTGTTGATCACGTTTAAGTATATAAGCGTAATAGCTTCAAACCGTAAGCAGGTAGATAAATTAAATTTGATTTTTGGTCCTGACATCAAAATTGTTAAAATGTGACAGATTGCGGACGGAATTGACCAAAAGGAAATGTTTAAAAGGCATATTCCATTTTCTTCACTATATTAGGACTCTCAACACAAAACGCTGCATATGTGTACATACACGTTATTATGCAGCGTCATTCCCATAGGATAATATAAACCCCCATGCCCTAGCCAAGAGTTGATTACCAGCTGGACCTTAAAGAGTAGTTCTCATCTATTAAGTAGGAGACGGAGTATTTACCTCCTGCCAAGCGAAGTCTTTTGCAGCAAATATATTTGTACCTCCTATTAAGCGAGGTCGTATAGTCTTAAAAATGTGGTTTGTTTCGACTGCTTGATTACTATATTATTAAGTACCATTTTAGTTACAGTCTCTCTTTTATGTATATACATATGTTGAGTTTTAAAATAAAATGATTAAAAAGGAAATATATTCCATGGGCTACCGCATCCACACGTGAATGGCAAGGGTAAACACTTTTACTGCATTTTTAACGCTCCCATATATGTTACTAAATATATTAAATATTCAGGAGTATCATTTCATTTAAAAGGGAAATATTAGTTAATTATGTGTAACTTTTAAGTTTTATTCCAAAAGAATATTTTCTAAAGTACATTAATGTCTTATCCGAAAATTCTTTAAATAATTTTAACCTTGTGCAACTTTGATTATACGTATCCTTAAAAGTGTGGAATAGCAACAGTTAAAGCTCTAATTGTTAAAACAACAAGAAGAAACATACCGTGTATTTAATTAGTGCTGAAACTATTTTTCAGCAGAGAATTTTCTGTTAAGTTTATGAAAGACATTTTATATCTTAAAATACAAACTACGAACGATTAATATTTATGTAATTGATATTGGTGCAACTTCGACGAAGAAAAATGTTTTCTGTACCATATTAAAATGTTCGCAGAAATTTCAGGACCCAACAGTTATTTAGAAGCAAATTTTGAGGATGTAGTTGATTATGCGTATTTTTGTTATAATTCTTGATTTGATTTATTTGTTTCTTAAATAACAAAGAAATTAGAGATATTATTTTTTAGCCTTTTAAAAAATGATGAATTATGCAAATTATTGAAATTTATTTTCAAAATCTATAATTTCTTTGTTAATCTCAGTCGTTGAAAATGTAAACATAAAATGCACGCAAACTAAATTCTTTGCTGATATGTCGTACTAGGAAAACAAATATTCGAAGCAGATTATAAAGCAATGTCTTCCAAAGAATAACTAAAAACATCAACTTCGAAAAAGTAAGCAATCTATTATACTTAATTTACTAATTAGTCTTCTATCTGATCTGCCTTTCGGAAAGAAAAGGGCTTTACTTCTAATGTATCGAATTATTTAAAGTATTAAGTACAGTTTTTTTGTTTCCAATTAGGTGGTGAGAACATTTCTAGATCCTGATGTTTGTAGATAGCCGGCAGAAAACTAAGATGACAAGGCGATTAGTTAACGTTTACTCTGCCCATTTGTAGCATATTGGGACGCTATATATTTCAGAAGATCTTGGCTTGATTGAAGAAGGAATTCTTATTTTACTGCAATTAGCTGATAGCTAAAATAATTATTGAAATTTTGTTTTGAAGATCTAAATTTTGATAATCTCCATCCAAATATTGTTAATTCCAGTCGTTGAGAATGTATTTTCATATGAACACAAACAAATTCTTTGCTGACATGACAAAGCAAGATTCTCAGCAGATTATGAAGTGATGTCTTCCAAAAAATCAATAAAATCATCAGCATCGAAAAAAGGAAGCAATCTATCACACTTAATTTCCTAATTAGTCCTCCATTTGACCTGCCTTTCAACGAGATAAGGACTTCAATTCTAATGCACCGAATTATTTAAAGCATATTCAGAAATATTCTAAGGACAGATTTTCGTTTCCAATTAGGTGGTGAGAATATTTCTAGATCCTGTCATCTTTGTAGATAGCCGGCATTAAACTGAGATGACAAGGCGATTAGTTACCGCTTACTCTGCCCATTTATAATACATTGAGACGCTGTATATATCTTACAGAGGATCTTGGTTTTATTGAAGACAGAATTCTTCCTTTACAACAATCAGCTGGTATATTTAGAATGCTGAATTCATCGCATTTATTGTTCTCCACAAAATACCTAACTTTCACTTCTAGGGTTGCCTTAAGTGATGAATTATTCATGATGTTGAGCCTTAAATCTTTAGATTAATTGATAGCGATGCCGCGTTTGAAGCTGAAAAATTCTTTTCTGAACGCTGTAAGCTTGCTTTTGAAATTTTCATGAATAAAAAGTAAACTTGTGCAACTAAGATTAAACGTGTTGCAAGATCTCATTTGACATTGCTTTATTTACGAAAATTTAGTTGCAACGCTATCTTACTTCTCATGAAATATTATTCTTGATAACTCATGAAATTTATTAAAAGATCAAATGATAACTTGTTATGAAACAATGAATCACGAATGTATTTGTTTCAATAAAACCATATCGCCACTCGTTGCATTTGAATTGCTATTTATGATACGCCATCAGCTGGATTTTGTAAGGATTATAAAAAATAACAACATTCATTTTATAGAATTAATGATTATTAAAAATTTTCCATCCTTCTTATCTTAAAATGAATGATTATAAAAATGAATTAATTTCTGTGGACACGATAAATTGATTTTGGAAATTGTTACTTTGCGTAAGTGAAATAAGAAAATAAGCAAAGTAAGTGAAAGCGTATAATATCAGGCAGGATATTTGTGAACGGTGCCTACAGTGCGCACTAACAAGGACTTAGCGAATTGGTAAGACCAGAAACTGGACCACCCCGCCTTGCTTTAGGATCCCTGATTCTCAATGACAGCCGAGTGCAATAGCTTCGAGTACTGAGGCCGGAGTCTTAGTAGCCAATCACCTGGCCACTGCCCAACCCCTCCCGGTATTGGAGGTACGTACTATTACCTGTGGGGGAGCCCAGAGCCCCACCATTACTATACCCATAAGGGAAGTTTAGCGAACTGGTAAGCAGGCACTTTCGGTAAGACACTCTAGAGGAAGAAGTTCTTTGTTTCTGAAGTAATGTCTGGTAACATATGTAAACTTCATTTGCAACTGTGTTCAGAAAGACTGAAATAAAATTCAGTCTTCGTTCTCCACATCGGTTATACGAAACGTAAGTTGCTAAGTTATAAAATTATCGGATTTGTAATATATAAAGGTTACAAGGAAACTCATTTTTGATTTTCTTTTTAGAAAGGGGTTAACCTTCCAGCAGGCGCGCCCTCTTTACCAACATGAAAAATCGTGCGTATTTCCTACATAAGCAATTGTAAAAAATCAATTTTGAAGAAAGTAGTTTTTAAAATTAGGTTTCATGTGGTAAGGTTTAATAAGTACGATTATTTTAAACAATTTTTATTTAAAAGGGCAAGAAAACAATGTAAACATAAAACACAGAAGCAATATAAAATTGTTTGAATAACCCAAAGAATTAGTAGAATGACGCGAAATTAAAATAAATGAAATTACCAGTATTTCAACTGAAAAATTTACATTTTAATATAAAACGTTACACACAATAATGAAGTTAAAAAGCAATTGAAATTTAGGCATAGAAGGCAAGAAGTCAATTTAATATTCTTTTCATTCCAACGGTCGCGTGTATCTCAGAAATACACACAGCAGATTCGAAGAATCCTATTAACGCTTCGGAATTCCAAACGATGACTAACATTCCTCCAAAAGGGGTTGATATAAAAATCAAGGTCATGCTTTCGTAAAGTCCTCTGGTAAAAAGATATAAAACGAAATTCTTCTCTAATTTCAATTCTTCGCTGAAAGGTTATGGTTCTAAGTTACGTATAACAA
The DNA here is from genome assembly GCA_013235015.1 of Araneus ventricosus. Classification (NCBI taxonomy): domain Eukaryota; kingdom Metazoa; phylum Arthropoda; class Arachnida; order Araneae; family Araneidae; genus Araneus; species Araneus ventricosus. Next base: position 568,626 of record BGPR01000099.1, read on the forward strand.
GTTTCATCGCGAGGTGATTGGGAGCAGGTGATTAATGTAGAATAAACTCTTTATTTTTCATGAGCTTGGAAAAATTTATTATATGATAGAAGGCAATTTTAAATCAAGGAATGGTGTAGCGTCCTACCCAGCCATTGTTTATTTCTTTATGTTGAATTAACAACTGACATTTAAAAGTTCCAAAAAATGATTTGTGGAACTATCTTTTTATTTTCTTTTATCTTTATTTTACCTAATACGACCACATTTAATATTGTTTTTTGTGAGCAACTTTTTAAAAATATATTAACTTTGTGAACCGATGGCTTACCTAAGTTACGAGGGGTAAAGTAATTGTATTCAAAACAATTAGAATGTCTTTATTTTTTGCAATACAATCGCGTTAAATCTCTCTTTCGTCACCGGAAAATTATCTTTAGTCTGTAAAAAAGTTTCATTGTATACCAGAAAGGTTTCCCATTAATAATAGAGTCCTTGCCTTTTTTATAGTGTATTAACTAGCATAATTGTATCTTGCTTTTATATGAAATTTCTGTTATTTGTAGGAGAGTCTATGAAGTTTTTATTCTATCTTTCACGTGCAGTTCAAAGACAAAATAACTGCTCATTATTATGAAAGTGAAAAATAAAGATGGGATATTCCGAACAATATGTTCGCTCTTAAATAAAAAGAAGAATGATCTCATTAATGTAATTTGCTTTTAACAAAGAGTTATGGCATTTTTATGCTCATACACTTAGTAAATGTCTGCGATACTTTTAAGTGCTATCATTCGTGTGCACATTTAGAAAGTTAATAATAGAAGGCTTATTAAAATTTAATTTAAAATCAACATGTTAACTTTCTCTGGTTATAAATAAAGGATTAGCTTTTTCTAATTCGTTAAATTTGTGTAAATCCTTTTTTTCTAATTTACGAATATTTTTATATTCGTTGCAATATATTTCTAACTATCAGTTTTGTTATTAGTTTATTTATTTCGTTCACTACATAAATACAAATTAAAGCTAAAAAAATGCACTACTTCTAACAGCTAGTTATTATTATTGCTTTTGCATTTACTTCACCTTTAAAAAAATTTCATCTGAAAAAAATTGTTTAATACCGTTCTCATTTGAATATTATCATACTGTATCACCGTTTTTGCACGAAAACTCTATTCAGCCAGAACTATTTTCAAAAATGTTCATGATTTTATGAGTCAGCGATTACAGTCATTGTTTACGCTCACGTGTTTCATTTTTTAACATTTCTTGTGATACATATGTATTCTTCTGTGTTCATAATGTTTCTTATTAAACGAATTATGCTCTCTAACATGTCTTCATTTCTGAAACGCACTGCACTATAGGGCATGACGACGATGATTCGTTCCCTACATGATGATTATATGATGTATATGTTCAGAATTCGTTTTTGAACGCATATTTCGGTTTGAAGACCCCAGAGGTCTGAATATATGGTACTAAATACACTGCGTAAAGTAAAAAGACTGTTTTCAGTAAATTAAAACCTGTTTCTTCTTTATCAATTCAAAGATGTTACAAAAACTTAACATTTTCACATTTTCTTTTTTGTCTTTATAGATAGTTAATTACGCGATGATTTTACTTGAATTGAGAATTGAAATTTACCAGAATTTTACTTGACGATCTGAAATACTGAATAATTACCTTTATTTCTGAAATTTTTGCCTATTTTTATAAACACATTTTATAAGAATAGAGTCAACCGATAACTTTTAAAAACCCAAATCTTATTAAAATTTCAGTTAATTGGAAATTAAGAAACATTTTGTCATCTTCCGTGATATTTTTCTAAAATATGTTTTATGTCACAAAAACTATTTTTACACATAATAAAAGTTTAAAAAACTAACTTTTCACGACACATCTTTCATTTCCGTTTAATTTGTTGCCCTCATTTTAATAATTCTTCAAAAATTAAATTGCGTAATAAAATTTTTAATTTATAACACTTTTCTTATTGGCGTAGAACAAGAATACATAAGAACTGTTGCTAGATCACATTAGAAGAAATTTGAATGAAGATGAATTTTATTATTTTTTATTCATATTTATTCTAATGCTTATTCTCAATGAAAAATTTACTATGTAATTGTCCCAAAATATCCGTTAAAATCTTTCTTATACTGCAAGATTTATGAACAAAATTTGAAGTACCTATGCAATAAATACTAATATCTTATATAGAAAATTAGCTATCGGCGGTTCTTAAAAATCGTCTGATTCAACTGATATTCTCCTTTTAATTTTGAAAAAACATTTCAAACGATAAAAGCAATTGGGGTATTGTAATTTTCTATTAAAAATTAGTTTTTTCCTTCAAAAATATTAAACATGACAGTATTTTAATCCCGAGCAACGCCGGGCATAACAGCTAGTCTTAATATAAATAAAAGACACTGTAGCTATGTGTGTGGATATGTTCCACATTTCCTCCTAAACCAATGGACTGTTGTCTACCAAATTTTGCACACTTAATATTTAAAGCAAGGGGAAGACACCTATGAACTTTTCAAAGTCCAAAAGTTAATTAAACAGTCATTTAATTAGAAATTTTTCCGTAGTAACTTCGGAGCAAATTGTTTCAAAAAACATATTTTTACACCATTTCAAAGTTCAAAATTGTATCTATCCAATGATATCAATTTCAATTTTGTGCAATTTTTCCTTCAATTTTTAATCATTTTTTCAAATATTAATTAATTAAATGATTGAATTTACGCAGACGATTTTGAATGAAATTTATAGATTCTCCGTTGCTAGGCAACGGTAAGATTTTGAACTTCTTTGCCTTTATTTTTCTGATATTTCTGTTTTATTTTGTAAATATTTCTTTATCTATTTATTATTTTCGTACAATTTTTTCTTTAATTTTAATTTTTTTCAAAATTTATTATTCAATGGCTGATGCAGTATATTTTTACCATTCATTATTGAAATTTCCAGTAATCTACCTAAGTGTGGAGTTGGCTTAAACATTATACCTCAAACTTAAAAAAAATTATAAATTTACATTTCAAAAATATTTCATTTTCAAGACTTATTTTGGTTTTATCAAAACTTTCAAGGAAGTACCTTGCATTTTGTGTTACTTTGATATAATTTTATGAATTTGTAAACTTGGTTTAGAAACGACGGCGAGATCTTCTTACAAATAAAAGACATTTTGACTATGTATGTGTGTGTATGTTCCACATCTCCTCTTAAACCACTGAACCGATTCCAACCAAACTTTGCACACTTATTACACTGTACAACATGAAAAATGTCCTTTAGATGAAAATATGTGTTTCTTAGAAAGACTGTATGTTATATATGTTAGAATATGTGTTTCTTAAGTTAGAAAGATAATGTAAGCGTATTTAATATTATGCCTGACAAAAGCATGACTGCAACATAATTATTGTATATCAGTGTATGATATCAGGTAAGTGGTAACAGTAAGATGTGTGCTACTTTGAATTTGATTTTTAGAAATAGTCTAGAGAGAGACGATTACGAGTACGGTACGATTGAACGAAGTTATGTTGTATGCAGTTGCGAAGTGTAATGGTTGTGTTTAATAAATGTTTGTTTAGTCTTAGAAGATGTCTTATGAATATCAATCGAGAAGCCAACACTTATTACACTGTACAACATGAAAAATGTCCTTTAGATGAAAATATGTGTTTCTTGTATGTTTTTGGCTGAGAATAACGAATCTGTAATTATTTTTTTGTTTATCACGCGCCATTTTTCCAAAAATCCACAAAAAAAACCGCATCCGTAAAAAGTGGCCTCCAAGAAAAAAAATTCATTCCTGGCGCCAAAAACATATCACATGAACCACTTGTGAATCCGCAATGTGTCTTTCTTCCGCCATTGCACATTAAACTCGGTTTGATGGAAATATTTGTGAAAGCTCTGGACAGAGAAGGAGTGGCTTTCTTGCATCTCAGGAACATATTCAAACATTTAAGTGATGCAAAGGTAAAAGAAGGGATGTTTATTGGCCCACAAATTAAAGCAGTCTTTCGTGATGAAGAGTTTGAAAAAAACTGTCAGAAGCAGAAAAAGCAGCCTGTCTGGCATTCAAATCAGTGTGCACACTTTTCCTTGGAAATAAGAAAGCTGAAAACTGTGAAGATCTTGTTGGTGACATGGTGAAATGCTTTCGTGTTATAGGTTGTAATATGTCATTAAAACTACACGTGTGGGACTCACATCTGAAATTTTTCCTCAAAACCTTGGCGCAATTAGTGATGAGCATGGGGAGAGATTTCACCAGGACATCGCTATGTTTGAAAAGCGTTTCAGTGGACGATGGAATCGAAGTATTCTAGCTGAGTATTGCTGGTCTGTTATCAGGGACACACAATCAGATGCCTACAAGAGGAAACGGCCAAAAAAATCATTTTAGTTTGGTGTTTTCTGTAATCAAGCCTCTGTTATATTTTTCTGTAACAATTTGTATAAATATAAGAAGTATGTCTCCTACAATAACGGTACGTGATGGACCATTTTGGTTTTGATATATGAATCAAGCACCTTTTTGTTTACACAGAATCACATAGTTTCATATAAAGGACAGAAAAAAAGTTCAAATTTGTTGTACAGTGTTATTTAAGGTAAGAGAAAGATCACATTCAACTTTTCAACATCCAAAAGTTAGTTAAAATGTCAGTTTATAGAATTTTAAAAAATTCCGCGAAACTAATTGTACACCTTATGTTATTTCAGAAAATTATCTTGTTAATGACACAAAATTCATTTCCATACAATTTGTTTCTCTCTTTTAAAAATTTTTCAAAGTTAATTTTATACACAATTTGCACCAACATTTTTTATTGCTGAAGAACAAGAATAATACGAAGAACTGCTGCCATAATACATCAGCAGAATTCTGCAAGAACACTAAAAGAAAATTTTAAAAGTAGACGATTCTCAACGACGATAAACAATTTATATTAGGAACGATAGATTTGGTTTATTTTCATGATTTCAATTAATGGAAAATTAACAATTAAATTATTTGTTTCAAAATATTCATTAAAACCTTTCTTATACTTCAATATTTGTTAAGAAAATTTGAAGTATCTATATAACAAATAATTAATAATTTTTAAAGAAAATTAACTATCGACGCTTTTTAAAAATCTTCTGGTTCAATTGATATTTTCAATTTAATTAAAAAACGTTTCAGATCATATAAGGATAAAGATGTAATATTATAATATTTTATGTAATAATAGTTTTTACATTAAAAATATTAGACGTGAAAGTACTTTAATCCGGAGCAACGCTGAGCGTATCAGCTAGTTTAGTTATAAAATATAACAAGGCTATTAAGAATCAGTTAGTTTAGAAACCATATTTTACTTTTTAGTTTATTTTTATTGAGCATTAATTGTTATAAGAAAAAGAAATCTTATAACAATGCAATGTAAATAAAGAGTTTTTGTTTCGCTATTACGAAAACTTTGAGGAATATACTATATCAGTTCGATCTTGGATTTTAAGATCACGAAGTCAGGCAATCTATAAGATACTAGACTTAGGTAAGTAGAGAATAAATAACACAGCATAAAATAATTGAAATTTATCTTGATAAATATTTTAAACTTTCATTTAGCATTAAATCTAGCTATCAAAAATGAATATAATTGCAAATAATTAGAACCAACATATTAGTTAATTCCTTGATAAAACATTTATAAAAACCTCAAAATCCTTTCATTGTATTGGTTATTAGTATCCCAGAGTCAATGAAAATCGAACATTCTCTTTGGTGTCACATGACCCTTGGTAACACCTATACTCGAAATTGAAGCGGGACCCTAATTTGGCACAATTCACGCAGCCCACAGAAACGACCCAGAATACAGATAAATGCTATGCTCTCCTTTTCTGTAATTACTACCTTCTATCCACAGTAATTTCTGCTGGACCATCAACAACTAATCCATTTTCTGCCTGGAAGCGACCTTTAAAGTTTACGATTATTGCTAATAACAATCTATCGGTTTTATAAGATTTATCCTTTCACCACGATGCAGGAATCAGGGCCACCTTAACAAATTTGAGCGCCCTAAGTTATACCTCCCTACTATATACCTTAAGAGTAATTTGGAGCCCTATCATAGCAGTAACAAGGAATATGAGCGCACATGGTTTGAAATTTTTAAGTATTAATAATATAAATAATCAAAGTTTTATGCTGACTATTTATAGGGTATATACATTATTATGTATAAAATAATGCTCACATCAAAGAAAAGATTTGAGAAAGAAGAAACATTTGAGAGTTCAGGTTTCCGAACACGTTGAAAAGTAGATTTTCGGCCCAAAATTCCCATTTTTCATTTATTGTTGATGTTTTGGATAGTTCATTCATTTACCTTTCTAAAACATATTTACTTTTGACGGTACGTTAATTAGAAGAGGAGATATTAATTGCTTATAACAAACCGAAAACCGGAAATGGTCGTTTAAATAACCGAAAGTTGTCATTTAAGGGACAGAAACCTGTCAAAAATTCTTTTAAACTGCATTTTTTCTAGTTAATATGATGTTAGTATATTTTTATATATAGGAATGTTTTTAAAGTTTAGATACTTAATTTAAACGTGTGGCAAAACTAAAATTTGATTTTTCTCGAAACTAGACATTATGCATAATTTTCACTCTTCAAACATGATAATTCAAGATATTATCATTCGATTATTCTGAAATTTTGTGAACACTTTCTTCAAATGGTTCTCTAGTGATTGTACTTGAATAATGTATATTTTAATAATATTTTTTTAGATTATGGCCTTTTATTTGGAAAATCACATAAAAAATTTGCTGAAAATCTTATAATGATTGTTCGATTTGCTCTAAAATTTTTATTTACCCAAAGAATGTTAAGAATCTAGTACAAGCACTAGTCCATAGTATGTAGTTTATTTTAGTAATAGTTTTATTTGAATTATTACAAAAGTGTGACCTGTAGAATATTTGAAGTTTTTGAAAATTTCCTCTAAAAAACAGCACAAATTTCGGTTTTTTGAAAATTCATAATAATTTATACTCAAAAATAATACTCTATTATTAATCTTTATAAAGTTCAAATCTAAAAAACATACTATGGTGTTTCTATAAAGCAATTTTTTTTAAAATTGCTCCGAACGTGTTCGAATACCTTAAATGCTCTCACAATATCGATGGAATTATTATATTGAAAACATTACACTAAACTTCGAAAATTTTAATATAGCATGTAATATTCTTTAACACGGCGCTTTATAGAGCTATTGAAGAAATAAATCTCATGCATTACTTGGAAAATGTACAAGCTTTAAGAGGTTGAAAGATCTTTTTCATAAATTTGGGAGAAACGCAGGCAAAAAATACTGACAAAGGTTTACTGGATATAACATTTTGTCCAAGATGTGAAGAAGCGTATTGAAATTTCGTGACTTTAAATGAACGACAAGAAATGTTTTTCAACGAAATAGAAAATTAAGCGAAATTTTCTATTGCGTATATTTAACGTAGTGGCACAGACATTTTTAGAAGGATTAGAAGAACGAAATAGAACATTTAATGAAGTTTTCTAATGTGTATGAAAGCATGTATTAGGGAAATTTGGCAGAGATGGAGATTTAAGTATAATCATGTTGGAAATGAAAGTTTTGATAGTGGTGTTTAACTTATCCGTTGTTTAATTTCTTAATTCTTTTCTTTAAATTGGGTTGCTAAATTCAACTTAGAATGGTTTAAATTTTATTAGTATAAAAACAAGTAATAAATAAAAACCTACAATATATTTTAGTTTTTAACTTCTTTATCAGTAGATATTAGACTGGGGTCTGTCACAGCACGTGTTTCCAATACTACGAGGCGATTCACGTGTGTTCACGGGAATAAAATGTATTTCTCTTTAAGAATTCAATCAAAATTAAATATAGGCAAAGTTAACTGAAAATGCGTGCACCATGTTGGTTATAATGACGTTCTTACAGTATTTCTTATGTTTTCAAGTTCTTTTTCTTATGTTTCAATAAAACATCAATCTTTAAAATTCAAACGTTTAAGACTAGTTCAGCGTATTGACCTTTAGAATTCAAAAATAAATGAAAATCAAGCATATCTTTCTTATCAAATCTTGTGAGCTAGCACCTATCCTTTAAATTAAAGCAAAGTGTAATTTAATACAGCGCATTCAAACCATAGAAAGGATCCTGGGCCAGAATCCAGATAAATGTAGCTCTTGCTGTTTCCCGGTAATTACTACCCCTATCAGCATTAAGGGCGTCCTTCAGTCCCGAGGTAATTTCTGCCGGACCAATCAACACCTAATCCAATTATTTTCTGCCCAGTTGCCGGAGACGTTCTCTAAGATATGCGATTATTGGCGATGCTGGTTTATTGAGTTTGAAAGATTTATCGGTAGACTGTGATGTAGAAATACGATTTAAATTTGAATCCAATACTATTTGGTTTACTTTGTTGTTTAGGAAAGATCTTCTTTATTCTGAAACTTTAAAATAAGAAATATATAATAGAAGAATTAACAAGTTGTTATTTGTGTGAGAGATTTTAATTTTTAAATGGATCTTATTGATGATTAATTAGTTGCATTATTTCGATATTTTATCTTGGCTGATTTTCATCTAGATTATTTCCGATTTATTGTATTTGTGTGGTATGATCTGATGCCATTTTAATATACAGGCTGTTGCCGAATTCGACGGACAAATTCAGAGGGGTGATAGTAGGCATAAAGAGGATGAAAAATCATCCTAGAAAATAGGGTCCTAAACAATGTTTAGTCGGTGAAAATCGCAAAAATAAAGGGTGTCCGAGAATTGTTGGAAACTGTTAAAAATTAATTTTAAAAAACTAATAATTTTCCAAATACGATATTTTTAAAAATGAAAGCGCATTTAAATTTTTTTCAGGTAGTTAACACGACGATTTGGTGATCCAGGAGGTCGTAAATTACTGAAAACGAAAAATTAGTTTAGAAACATTATCTGCAAAAATATTAAAACTGGAAGAAAAATAAAAGCATGAAATTATAGGGAATTCGACACTCTTTAATTTTTTTATAAACATGTAGCGTGAAAACTGAAGAGTTTTTGAGATATTCAAGAAAAACTAAAAAGGAGGCACCAGAAAATAGGATTTCGCTTCTGCTGATCGGTAACATACCGTTACCTCTACCGATGTTTGCAGAGGGTGTTGCTGAATTCGTCTATTTTAGCGATTTTCACCGAATAAGCATCGTTTGGGGCCCTATGTTCTATGGTAATTTTTCATCCTTTTGATACTTACTATTACCCCTCTGAATTTTTCGGTAGAATTCGGCAACGCCCTCTGCAAACATCGGTAGCAACATCGATATGCTACCGATCAGCAGAAGCCAATCCGTGTTTTCTGGTGCCCTTTTAGGAGGGTAAAGAGTGGTGGCTTTTAGCTTATAAAAGGGAAATAAGGAAGACACAGACTTCAAAATTTGACGCAATGTTTTTTTATTTCGTTATGAATCAATAAATATGGACATCAGGATTTTGTCTCTTGTCATTTAAGTAAGAGAAATAAAACTAAAAAAATAGCAATAGCGTACTTTTGGTCGATCTAGAGGGTAGGTACGCTTTATTTGGGTGTGACAGGGGGGAAAATGATGTTAACATCCCTGCATTTAGTAAAGGTTCCCCCTTAATATGAACGGAAAATAATGACTGAGGCAGAATATTTGCGAATTTTAGAAAGGATCAAAGAAAGACGACATCTAACCGAAACTTTTCTGTCCTTTGCGTCGTATAAAAGAAGCATTTTATAATTTCAATGCTTATAAATGAATAGGGAGTTTGATGATACGACTTATAAATGATAAACGTATAAAAGGAGGTATTTTGAAAAGGCCTGATTTTCGTTGAATTCAGAAATCTAAAGACTAAAGGTATCGAAAGTACTAACATTTTCGAAAGTTAATCAGCATAGTTTTTATGGGATATTGTTTTAAATTTAAGTTTCTTCTTTTAAAATCCATGGGAACTTAGATATTTCACAAAACGTCATTAATGTTAATAACCAGTGAGTAGTTGCAATAAAGTTGTCGCAGGAAAGTTAAGAATTTTGTACAGTTTCAATTGTAAAATAAATTTTAATTTCTTTTTCAATTTTTAGAGTCAAAAGCATTTATAAGATTTCGATTTTTTTTAATGTTAAAGATTTTTTCATTTAAAAGATTCTGTATTAGTATGATAAAGCATTGACATTCGAGTATGAGATATCTCAGTACAAATTTTCTTAAGACAAAGAAAATAAAAATCTATAACCGGCTATTACAGTCAAGAAAGTTTCAAAAAATTTTCGAGACTTTGTTATATGACTTGTTAACGGCAATTTATAGTATGTACAGACAGATAAACGACTAAGAATAAATATGAAAATAGTAAAGATCATTGGATATATTGTAAATTTGTTTGATTTATAAGGATTTTCTTCATCGAGTCTACATTTAATATTTCTCAGAATAGTTTCGATTTCTTGTCCTTTCTACATTAGGGCAACGGTGGGCAAAAGTACGCGCGTGGTTAAAAATACGCAGTGTAATTTTATTTTGTTAGCAAAACTGCAGAAAATCGCCACTTTGAAATTTTAGTCGTGTTGCTACTATCTTGAAATACTATGTATTACCATTGGTTTGCTGCACTTTTTTTCCATTTACAAGACAAAATTCACTTTTCTTAACTTTTCTGTCTAATTTTTCAATCGCAGAATGCAAGTGTTTGTCATTATATAAATTAAAACGTATGCTTAAAAGCGTATATCAAATTAAAGCGTGTATCATAAGCTACAAGTTGGTGCAAATTGAGTTCATCTATCTATGGTGTTTTCAGACCTAGTGGCAATTTACTCATAGGCCAACGAGGAGGCCAAGAGTTTGCAGCATTTTTTCACTGTTTACTCTTAGATTCCCTAAGCTAGCTTCAACTTTTACTTCATTTTGCTCTTGTAAAGTTAATAAACAATCGTATATATTGTTTCAAAGATGTAATGTCGCTTTCCTGCCCCGCTAGTTTTATAGTTGGGGAGGGAGTTTTACAGGTGTATGCATGGAGTGACGGGGAGCGGCCATTACGGAATCCCTGACCTTGTCGACCATTTTGGCGACAAATTTTGTGACCATGGAGACAAACCGATGATTCCAGATAATGCGACCCTTTTCTCGATATCTCTATTAGGAAAGAAAATACTTTCGAATGTGCGAGAAAACTCCTTATAAAGTCACGGCCTGTCGGGAAGATTATTTATGGGCCACACTTGGATCAGAGAGGTGTGTGTGTGTTGATCTACTGGAACGACTTTGGAGTTTCGTCTGCAATGCGAGCTAGGAAGCTGGTGAGCTAAGCGCTATTGAAATAATATTGTCGTTATTAGTGATTTGCTGACTATTTGTGTTGCTAAATATCAAAGTACTGAACTGTTGTTACCTGTGAATTGTTTTCTCTTTACGTTGCTAATATGTGCGAGATCTATTATTTCCTATTACCTGTGCTTCGTGTTTTCCTGCATTTTTGTGAATAAACCTTCTTTCTCATTTATCCTGTGTGTTGGACTGTTTACACCATATACTCACAGAACGATTTTCGTAACAAAGCTCTGCTGTAATATTTTATTAATACAAACGTAATATTTTACTGCGAAATAGTTTCATCTTGACATGATTCTGTTTTCTTTTTAAAATGTATTTCTGCAAAATATTATGATCAGCCTATTTTATTGTTTCTCTCAAACTTTCAATATTCAGCGTTCTTTTATAATTTGCTTTAGCAAACCATTTATTGCAAAATATAGCCTTATAAGAGGCAAAGAGATAGATACCTCTAATACGGAAATAACTGAAGAGATTAACCCTAACTTGGAGGATGGGGGGAGTAAAAGGGAAGTGGCCCGAGAATTCGGGATGAACAAGTACAACCTGCAGAAAAATTGAAAGCTGTTAATAGGTCTACTTTCTTTTATCATTTCTGCGTTTTGTCGTCTTTTAAGCAATGCTACCTAGAATAAAATCAATGTTAGTTTTAATTCAATTTTTCATCTTCCAAAGCAAAATGGAAAAGATAATATGAACCAGAAGAAAAAAGATACATGAGCTTAACGTCAGAAATTACGACACCTTCGCCTTTTAAAGCCATTTTTGGAAGAAAATGAAAACGATATAAAAGAGAAGACAGAACCTCCTTAAAAATGAAGAAAGGAAAGTAGAGGGTAATTTTAAAACAAGAAGAAAAGAATCAAAACGTAAAGAAAGGATTGAATTTTTGTTATGACGACAACCAACCAACAACTAGCTCAGAGATGATTTCTGCTAATGATACTACTTTAATTATTTCCTAAGGATGTGGGAGTTCCTGTCATGAGAACTGTATTCAATGTGGAATGTGGTATACGAGGATTGTAGTGCCCCCTATGTATTTGTATTCAACTATATTTCGAGAATAAAAAATATATAATTAGTATGCAAGATATGCAATTAATGCATGATTTTGCTTTCTTTTATAATAAATGTTTAATTTTAAAATTTGATCATTATTTCCTTACTATGTAATAAGACGTTAGCGCCATCTTAAAAATGATTTAAATTGATTCCTTTTGAATGAATTTGTAACATTAGCATTAAATATGCAATAATCGAAGTTGTTTATTAAAATTTCGATTATATGTCTTTTCATTACTACGTCACTTTACGTCAGTCTCTTGAAACATTTATGAACGTTGTTGCACTCTATTTTCATATTAAATCCAAAGACGTAACGCATTGCCTTGAAACTGCAGTAAGCCCTAACTCGGCACAATTCATTCAGCAACAGAAAACCTCATTGCCAGAATGCAGATATAAATAGTTTGCTCGTTCACTGTAGGTTACTACCCCTATCAACAACAAGGGCATGCTCCTGTCAGGAGGTAATTTTTGCTGGATCAATCAATCACTAATCTAATTATCTTCTGCTCTGTAATTCTTACATGCACTCTAAAGCATGCTATTATTGCCCATGCCAGTATATCTGGTTTTAAAGATGCATCGACTGATATGGATGAGGTAATATAATTTCAAATTCAACTTGATCATATTTTTATTACTTTGTACTGCATTCCCAAGAACGGACATAATTCGAGGATCACGCTTAAATCGGTCAAGTTTTATCACAAACGTTCGGCATTTCTTTTGCTTGTCGGTAAATTCGTTTGTCACGACTAAATGCTTTTTTCAATTTTATTCGAATAATAAATATTCCTTGAAATCATTAAAAACGGTGTATATGTCAGGATTTTTATTTTTTGATTGTTGTTTTAACGTAGTGTCCGTTTTAATGTCTCCGTTTTGTTACTACTGTTTCAAGATGGTGGCTGTTTCAATGGTGACGATAGGGCCGCGGTGGCCTAGTGGTAGGGTCTCGGCCTTGGTGCCGAAGGACTCCAGGTTCGAAACCGGATTCCACTGAAGATCCGCCGTGCATGGGGCCCGTTGCACGCTAAATCATACGTAGTGGCTAAATGCCCTCCCCTTGGTGGGGCGTGAAAGTTTGGAGGGGGACAGCTCAGGTGTCGTCCCCATCATCCGGTCGTGGTTCAGCATTACGAGGTCCGTCAAAAGTAGGCCTTGTGTTGCTTCAAAATGGGACGTTAATATAACTAAACTAACTCAATGCTACGATTGATGTAATGTGCAACTGCTTTCAATGAATCTAGCTAAAATGACAAACTATTCATAATACCTCCGAAAGTACCAAAAAAATATCTAATAATAATTTTGTTAATATTCATATAATAAGGCATTTAATTGTATTTTCAATTAATACTAATAAAAGCAGACATTCAATTGTAATTCACATTCGGAGTTGAAAATAATGCTCAGATTTTTAAAGACTGCAATACGATCTTAGATTTCTTGTTTAGACGCGAGGTTTGCTGTTAATAGAACTTCTAGATTAATCCTTTAAACATCCTTCGAATTCTAATAATGGTACAATATAATTTTTTTTGTTATAGAGGCTGCTTAACGGAATTCCTTTAGCTTATTGGATAAAATTTATTAAAGTTGTCAATTAATTTTGTCAATTCGATTAGTTAATAATTAATTAATCTATATGAATACACTTCGTTGCGGTTTGAGATAACAATTCTAAAACTTTAAGGTTTTTGAATTATCGATAAATTTGGCCAGAAGTTACACGAAACTTCTTTTCACTGTTAGATAATGCCACATTACTATCTCAAATAATAATAATAATAAATAATTGATAATTAGTTTGCTAAAACCAATTTCGTGGTTAAAATGTTTATTAATATTCTTTTGTGTTTTGTAATGTTATTAAAAACAGTGACTCTAATCATAAGTGGTAAAATAGCCATGAAATTTAAATATTCATGAATTCAGTGAATAGTATACTTCACCTTTCCGTCAGTTTCCACGAAATTCGAGAAATTTGTTTAGTTCATTTCCAAATCTGACTGGTAATCACATTTTCAAAAATAAATCATATAGTGAGCTAACTTGCCCAGAGTAGGTTTAACTTAACGAAATCCAAAGGTTAATAATTCAGCGGATTACGTTAGCAGTAAGTTTCAAAAGTATTTTGATAATATTTAGAAAAAGAGGAAAAGGTTTATTTTTTTCTCGTAATGAAAGTTAAAAGGTAAATGGACGTTATAAATATTTGTAATACTTGAAAATGTATCTCAAAATCAACAGTGACAGACCAGAAACTAAATAGGAACTAACACCTAATATAAAAACATGAAAACCAACTTGCTCTCTTTTATTCCAGAAACTAGAGTGTTCTCTGTCTGTGATTGTAGTCACTTTGCCAGACGAGACAGAATGGTGAAAGAATGTGTGTAGGTGCGCCTGACCCCCTGTTGTAGAGGTTCATGGTAAGAACATGAGTTCTTGAACATGAGTCTTCTTCTTAAATGAATAAATGCAGATTGATGGGCCTGCATATAATATGAGGCTTATCCTCGGAGAAAATCTTTCTCTACTTACATATGCATCTTGACAAAATTATCCAAAGTATCTTCCAGCAACACAATCCTCATTTATACCCGTAAAGTCGTATATCTACTTTCGTCCAGCTCGCATGATTTACTTTCACTTTTGTTGTCTATCAAATGACTTAAATTTATCTGAGATATTTCTCCTTGACCATATTCGTCTCTGCTATATGCTATTATTCGAATGTCTACAAACTAATGTATTACTAAATTTGAATTTTATGGACTATATATTTTAATACAAAATATCTCTCCCACATTGGTTTTCAGTCATCGAGGATTTGAAAACAATATTTTTATAGACATTTCAATTGTGATCGACATGAAATGATTCGTTATACTTAATTCATTCTTTTTCTAATACTGAATTTTAATTCTGAATACTTAAAATGGACGGAATTCCTATTTATCTATGTATACTTCTTTTCAGAAGTTTATATGATTAACATCAAAACACCTTGTTAATTACTTATAACCATTTAACAATTTATAAGGGCAACGTTTCAAATTTATTATCATTTATCAATTTATAAGGGTAACATTTTAAATTTTGTATTTTTGAATATATCTCTTTACTACTACTAGTTTCGGATTCGTTTTTATTTTATGCGCTTGAATTTATCTTTTGCCAGCCGCTGCTGTAATTTTAATCTGAAATAAAATATAACTACCTGAAGATTTTTAAGACGACTGAACTATTTTCAACGAGCCTTGCACTTTTCTTGCGCTCAATTTTCAGGAAAAACTGAAGAACACTAAACACATTAAAGGTACACAACCGGAGTCTGCCAAATGTTCCTCTCTTTTTATCTTGAGTGGAGAAATAAACATCACTCGAGACGCAGTAGTTGCCAAACCATCAACGAGGCGAAATGGGTAATTATCCGTGTAGAGTGTGAGGGAATACCTTGGGGCGCTGTCTATGAGAATATAAGGAAATGTTTTATGTACTTTTTCATTTCTTCTTTTTTCTTTCCTTTCTTCCTCAGAAGTTTCCAGTAAAGTGCATAGATTTTCTAAGCATTCCTATCAAGATTCTTTTATTGTTACGCTAAATACTTTTTCTGCATATGTTGTGAAGTTAAGAATGTTCAATGCTCTTTTTAATATTTTATTTGTGCGAGGGACGTTCCGAATGTAAGTTTCGTCATGCCTTTTCACAAGGAAGCTTTATTACAATTCGAAACATAAAATGGCATAACAAAATAAAACTTTTGGCTATTTTTAAGCATATTCTCCACCGATATTCATATATTTGTCCTACCGTGAAATCAATTTCGTCAATCTTGGTAAAAATTGGTGCCTAGCGAGCGAAGGAAGTTCTTCACAGACTGCAGCACCGCTTAGTTGCTTCTGAAGTGACGTCCCGATAGCGCTGACTTCAATGCAGGGACAAGGTAAAAGTCTGATGGGGCAAGATCAGGCCTGTAGGCCGAATGATCCAATCTCTCCCATCCCAGCCGACGAATATGTTCTTTTGAGACCCTTGATGTGTGGGATCTTGCATTTTCGTCCAAGGACAATACATCTCGAGGCTTATTGCCATTTTCGCAGTCTTGCGATCAGAGTGACGTCATTCAGCACCCATCATCCCCTTTCCCTGAATTGAAGTCAGTACTATCGGGACGTCACTTCCGAAGCAATGAAGATGTGCATAAGTCTGTGAAGAAATTCCTTCGCTCGCTAGGCACAGATTTTTACGAGGATGGTTTCTCGAAATTGATTTCACGGTACAACAACTGTATCAATGTATCGGATAGTTAAATGAAATTTAGTATGTTACCTTGATGATGTCGTGTCCATAGATTCAGTCATATAAAACTATGAATATAAAACAATCTGTAAGACCTTGTCGGAGTGTAGTTCATCAGCAGGGGAGAAGCAGACATCCTTCCATGCCCTCAGGATAGCATGGAAATCAAGAATGCCGCCTGGAGACAATCCAGTCTCCGGACAGTGACTGCAGTGCTATACGTTCCTTCGCTGTTCCCTCAAAACTTTAAAGTGGGAGGTTCTAAATCTTGTAATTGTCACCGTTCTGTTTTAATTTTCATTGATCTCACAAAATTCAAAACTATTCTTAATATGTGTCTTCCTCAACTTAGATTTCGTCACTGTATTTGCGTCAAAAATGGTGAGATGGTATGGACTGCCATTATTTAGTAGTCTAGCTTATGTAGCTTTGTCACCAATGATATAGATATACATAATTATTTGAACCTAGTCAGCCAAACAGAATAGGTCCGAAATTTACGTTCGATTCTCTTTACTATACGACAAAGCTCACCTGAAAACCCTCTATGTGTGAGTATAAAAGGAAGTCGAGAGGAGAATATTCCGGCTGGAATGTCTTATAAACTTTCTTATCTCAAATAAATAAAAATATTATTAATTCAATTATTTACTAAATTAAGGACCATTTTAATACTTCGCGTTTGTTATTTGGACTGACTGAAGAATACAACTATAATCAATCGACATTGAAGACATCTATACCATTTCTCTGCTCTCAATTATTCCATAACAACACTACAATGAGTACGTTTTAACAGAAACTAAAGATTAAACCCGAGTCGGGCCTACAAACTTTTAGTGTCTTTGGTATCGAAATGTTGATAATTTTTCAGGCATTTCATAAATATATTTTACCCCAATACCTTTATATTTTTTACGTACAGATATGCGTCTTTATAAGAAATGTTAAAAATAATGAACTTAAAGTTTATTAACAGGATTGGATTCATTTCTGTTAAAGACAATTGGTTTTTGACATGAAAATTAAACACAGATCACAGGAATTTCAACATTTCTACGTATTAAATTTTCTTAACTAGCCACAAAAATACAGTTTATAAACAGTTTGAAATCATTACACAGTTTAGAGTTGTAATTTATTGGATTTTTTATTGCACCTTTAGCGTTTCATTTTTTTAATTATCTTTTCCATTTTTTGGAAGCCACGGTAATAAAAAAGGAGAAAAATATCTCTATTATATGTGAATTTAATTATTAAAATTTCATATTTATGGTTTGTATTAGCCTTTGATATCACAAACGTAATATTTGTTCTTAACAAACTGCATACAAAGGCATGGCAAAAAAGTACATAAAGTTCATTTTCTATGCAATAACGTTTTAAACATACTTGGGAAGTATAGTGTTCAGCAGACGTTTAACTGCTCATTGCCAGTGATAGCATCACTCGTGTAGCTTTGTGAAAGTGACTCCCAGTTAAATGAAATTGAAAAACATGTTTGTTTGGGGTTCCAGTTGTACAGACATTTTCTTTTTCTATTATTTACAGCAGTCCATGATATATAACGCAGAGTCTTTACTGTTTCCAGTGACAAAAGTGCTTAATAGAGCATAGGATGCAATCTTTTGCACATCTCTGTAGTTTATTATGCATCCGTAAATACGACTCAATAAGATAATTGAAAAAAATATTAATAATTTTTCAGAACAATTTAGTCTTTTCTAGCTTCCGATTCGTTTTGAAAAATTAAATAATAAAGAGGTAGATTTTTAAACACGGCTAGGTCTTGTCGCCGAGTTCGGGATTTTTTCGCTAACTGTCTCATCTTAACCGTTTTAGATCTAATACCAAATCAGCGAGATATTGTTTGAAAATAACCAAATTTAGCTGTTGTACTATGCTATTAATTTTAGCCTAAAACATTACGGCAGAACAACCGAATTTTGTCAAATGGTTAAATTTTTCATCTTGAGTAATAAACAGCATTTGAGTGAAAGCAGATGCTATAAAAATCATTAAAAAATCATGAATGAAAATGGGAAATTATCTGTAAATTACAGATAATTGCAAATATTCATCCATGGCTCCCTTCATGATTTTGACATCTGCTCAGGAATATCTTTCGCCGGTCTCAATGATAATATAAGAAATTGATTGCTATGTTCATACTTTTACTTTCTCCATCGATCTGCAGATTTTTCTTATTAAAGAACATTTATTCTCTGAAGATTCATATCTAGTTTTCTTTCCTGTTGCGTTTGAATGTTAAAAAAATGAATGGATTCCCATATTTTTCACAAGACATACTTGTCTTTATTTGGCTAAAAATTTAAACAAATAATTATGATGCCATATATGCTTAATAAAAGTTAATGAAATAAAGTCGTTTGTAGCGATATAAATGTAATATAATATCACATTTAACGACGCTATCACTTCACAGACTTAATAAGTAAGTACTAAATTACACACACTACGTTACTTTACTCAATAAATATTCATTAACTAACCACAGAAAAACTGGACATATCGAAAATAAGCAAGACCATATTTTGTTCCAATTTTTCAATTTAAAATAGCAAATTGAGCTCTCTAAATTATTTGGGTTGTATATTACATTTAACTAACTGCACTGTAATCAGACGTTTACAGAAGAGACATATTAATTTAAATATTCGTGGGATGCTATCATTTAATTAGACTGTCGGACACAAGCATACACGGCGTAATTATGGTCTAAGGACGACAATAACTTTGCTGAGTGTATTTAGCAAACTTCTGATTAACTTTTGCGCTTTTATTAGAATGTGTGTGCATTCCACAAATGCATTCGCCACGGCACCTTCAATTACGAATACCGAGATGGCACATTAAGCTGAACAGCCATCGCCATTTCCAAAAATGAGCATCTCGCTTTACAACCGTTGTTACGGCTTAATTAAATTAAACGCAGTGGTGCGATAAAGTCGTATGGAATCTCATTTCCATTTTTATTTCTAATCTTTTCAATGCGTTCTTTCTCTTTAGCTTCCTCCATTATCGTACATTAATAAAATTGAAAATGCGAATTTTTTGTACGCTATAGAAATCAAAATTTCTCAATATATTTTCTTCAAATTTTGCTTAGGAATATTATGATGTGATGCGATAAAGTCGTATGCAATCTCGTTTCTTCTTTTACTTCGAATATTTTCAATGCTTTCTTTATCTTTCGCTTTCTTCATTATCGTATACATCTGAAGTTAATCTACATTAATAATGTTGAAAATGCTTCTGAACGCTATAGGAAACCAAACTTCTCAAAAGATTTTCTTCAAATTCTGTTTACAAATGTTATGATGTGATGTGATAAAGTTGCATCGTTTCCACGTTTATTTCGAATCTTTTCATTGCGTTCTTTCTTTTCAGCTTCCTTCATTATCGTACATATCTGAAGTTACTCTATATTAATAAAGTTGAAAATGCCAATTTTTGTACGCTATAGGAAAACTGTTCACTAGATTTTTTTTCAAGATTTGCTTACAATTATTATGATTTGAAGCGATAAAGTCGTATGGAATCTCGTTTGCACTTTTAATTCGAATCTTTTTATTGCGTTCTTTCTCTTTAGCATCCTTCATTATTGTATATATCTGAAGTTATTCTACATTAATAAAATTGAAAATGCCAAGTTTTTGTACGAATCAAACGTTTTGTTGAAATCCAAACTTTTCAATAGATATTTTGCAAATTTTGCTTACATTATGAAGCAAAAGGAAGTTTATAGTGAAGGTTTCGTCACAATTAATTAAATAGCTATTTTTGGTTAATTAAAAACTTTTGCCACTATGCATATGCAGTTTGAGATCTTCTGCTGACCTACGTAGAATTCTAAGAAGTAATTCAATAAGACTTTTTTAAATAAAATTTAGGGCATCCGTTGAACCGAGTACTTTAAAAACCACCAAAAGCTAATTCTTTCTATAAACTATAAATAATTTTTTAAAGAATTATTTAAATGTAACTAAACATAATGAATGATATAAATTTAATTAATCTTACTTTCTTTCTTTCCATATAGCCTAAAAGAGATGACAAATTTTTATAATATTACGAGTACTTTAAATTTTGATCAGTAAAATTCAAGGAAAGTTTTAATAAAGATTTGGGAAATTTATTAAAAAATCAATTTTTAATTAGTAAAACAACAAGAAAAATTATTTCATTCCATGTAATACAGCGCATATCAGGTAATGTTCTCATGAAATGAAATATTTTTTAAACAATTTGAATTCATTTAAATGATGAAAAGAGAAGAACATAGTTTTAAAAGCGAAATTAGTTTGCACATGCACAGACGCTTTTGTTTTTTGCATGGGATTTTATGATGTAACCAAGATGTTTGATTTGCGAATTTTGATTTATATAATATTTCAAAGGCAAAAGAGCAACACATCATTCATGAAATGATAATACAGGGTGAACAAAAATTAGTTCGATGGAAAACAACTTCTGTTTATAATAATATACACTGGCATACAAAAGTTAAAGAACATTTCGTAAAAAGCGAGAAATTTGCAATTAATACGAAAACTTTGTTTCGAAATCAGTTCTGGAAAATCGTGTGACATTCAATAGAGTATAATATACATATTACAGTGAAGATTTGGTCACGAGGGCAATTAGGGGAACCACCACAAAGGGATGAAGGCCAAAATGGAGTTTCACCCATCCTGTTTCACAGAAAGCTGATAACGAGATGTAACTTTTATTAATGGTTATGGTTTAATGTGCATAATATTTACATGCGTTTTCGTAAGCATAGCACAAATATTCATTAAGATATAAATGTTTCTTTAAAAAATCCCAAATTTTTCCGCATGTGTTTTGCTTATAACATCCAGAGTTTTCATTCAAATTATTCGAAATTTGCAGAAGACTTGACAATATGTTACACAGGTATTGTATTAAACTTTGAAGTAAATGCATTGAAGATTACAGGAAATATGAGTGTTTGTACTAAATAATTTTTTACTGCGCATGTGCGAGACGCAGCGGAATTTTTCTTTCATAATTTCAAAGCCAGATATATAGAGCAACTTGAAAAGAATTCCAGGTGAATCCCATTAAAATTCAGAAAGCTGTCGGCATTTCAGTGAGGTGAATTTCAATTTCTCCTTAAGAGAACCTAAATGATGAGAGCTCTTGTACAAACGGATATTTTTTAAATTGAATCCTCGAACAGTAACGTTGAATTTTAGTAAAATTGAATATCCTGTATTCCATGTATACTTATAAGTTAAATACATTATATAAATTGCATTTTCTCGAATACCATTCGAAGATTAAAGTTTAATAAATATCAGTTAGGCAGTATGTAGAACACAGATATAAATCAAATACAAAAGCATTAGAAAGTATTAGTATAAGAAGAATAGAAAGAAATTCGTGCACGTGAGAACAATAAAAAAATTGTTAGAAATTGTGCTTAAAAATATTTTCAAAAATCAATTAAAATTAAACTGAACATCTCATGGAAATGACGGCTGGTATCATTGGAAAGCTAATTTTTTGAACTTTAAAATGATGTTAAAATAACAATGATGTTAAAATAAATGTTGTGCAATAAAATATTTGGAATTAATTTTGATATTTTTAAAATTAATTTCGAATTTTAAGGTAATTTTTAATTAATGAAAATTCCAACTAAAAATTCGAATAATCCTTTCTTAGTGAGAACCTACAACCCTAGAAGCAACCACATGCCAAATTTCAAGTTTCTCGTCTCAGTGGTTTGGTAGATTCTATGATGAGTCAGTGAGTGACTTTCTTTTCTATATATACATAAATAGATATTTTGATGTCAATTTTTTTTCCATAAATGGAAATAATTTTCAACTAATTATGGGTCATTTAAATGAAAATCAAAAAGGAATACAATTTTAGATGCGAAGTTAATTAAACAATGCGTATAACTTTTCGTTTATTACTTAAAATTAATGATGTAACCAAGATGCCTGCTGTTCGAATTTTAATTTTTATAAAGTTTTAAAAGAAAAATTAAGACCTTATCGATGAAACGATAATATAAGGTGAGCACAAATTGATTGTACTAAAAGAATGGTTAATTATGTATTGTTATAGAGTTAAACCTGAGAACACACATGATTGTAAAACACACAAAACTTACTTTTTTATTAAGCGTTCGATAGGGTTGTCCTTCCTTACTCTGAAAATGTTATCTGTTCTTGCCTAGTATTTCTGAGCATATTCACGTCGTTTGAACCGAGGTAGTACAGGCAGCATTTCTTTTCGAAACATTTTTGCTGTATTAGAAATTTAAACTTCGATGCACTCGTACAAAGAATGTGTTTCATGAAATTTGTAGACAGTATTTCTTTTTTTCCGAGCTATTATACGCCTCTATTGTAAAAAGAACGGAAAAAGGATGATGGACACTGCGAATTACATCTCACTTTGACATGGATTTGAAATCCCCGCGGATATATATCCACAAACATAAGATTTAATACTAATTTCCCATAAATTAGTACCACGCGATTAATATTTTCCAAATTATGATGTTATGGAATTCCAAGGAAATGCCTTAGGTGTTTCCATTAGGTTTAAGTAAATTTATATAAACTTCTTCTGCATACTGTTTTTTTCGATTCAGGCTACGGACAATACAGAAATAAAATCCAATATTTCAACACTTTGTCCAATAACACGACCCAATCTAACTTTTAAATGAAAATACTCTAGTTTAAAAGCTTTAATTCTTTACTTGAATTAAAAATTTTTCAGCGTGAATGAAACACGAAAACAGTTTTAATGAAAATTGAAAGAATATCAATTTTCGAGGTTTGATTTATCTTTTAAGTGATTCATACAAATTTAAATAATTTAAATAAAAAAATTATTATTTTTAAAAATTTAATCTTTCTGCTTTTGTCTATTACAAGACATAGTTCAACCAAAGCTTTCTCTAATCATTTAAAAACACGCGATTCATGAATGGCTTTTTTGTCACAATAGTTCTTAAAAAGGCTATTTACTGTATAATAAAGTTATATAAAATAAATAAACTAAAATTCTGTTATCGCATAATGATGATACATTAGCTAAATTAATAAATAAAACTGCTAGTAAGGATATTAATAACTTGCATAACATATAATAATTCCTGATACTGTTTGTAATGTATTTATTAACAACTAACGAAAATGACAAAAAAACGTATAAACGTATCTACTTATTTTAATAAATGGAACTTCCCTAATTAAATTTGAAAACAACTTTAAACTTACAAAGGCGTCTTAATGTTTTGTGCCAAATTTTACGTACATTATTTAGATTATATATAATTAGAATTCATCATTTATATTATATTTTGCATTAAATGAGCTGCATTTTAATCAGACGTTAATAGAAAAGCATATGAATTTAAATATTCACGGAGCAGTATCATTTAATTAGACTCTCGACTACGAGTATACAAGTTGTAATTATGGTCTAAGGAGGCAAAATAACTCCACTGAGTATTTAGTAAACTTCTGCTTAAGTCGGCAGCTCTTATTACAATGTGCGTAAATTCCACAAATGCATATCTTTAATTACAAATGTCGAGATGGCACATTAAAGTAAAACATCTGCGATCATTTTCAGACATAAGAAACTCGTTTTACGAGTCGTTGTTATTGCTTAATTAAATTAAATGCACTGGTGTAATAAAATTAATTTCACTTGCAGCTTCATTTTCACTTTCTTGTTTCTTTTGTATATTTAATATCATGCATTTCAATGCTAATATTTTTCACAAAAATGGCTCCCATATGTTGAGGGGGGTAATGAAAATGTGAAAATTACACCGAAATTGTAATTATCCAATTTTAATCCCTTCATAAAAATAGGGTTATTTTATATATCGGTGACAACTAATGGAAATGTTCTCCCTTCGAATTTCTCATGTATTTATACTATGAGGCACGTTTTGTGTTTAGCATCGTGAGTAGTAAAGAAAAACAACTCTGAATTTTGGATTTCTTCCCTTTGAATGATTGGGACCAATATTTGATACATATCTGTAATTTCGCCAGCATGATAATATACCGAATTTCACTTGTACGGCTTGCTTAGTTTGTACGTTATCATGTTCACATACACAACGAGAGACAATGATACAGTACTCTTGTTCACTGGTTTAGTAGAAAATAAGACACAGATCTGTAATTTAGGTGTAAAGATCTTGTATCATCTTTAGCGTTTTAAGTTTCCGAGTGCTATTCTATTTCTTATTTTATATTTAATTCCCGGTTTTTCAGTTGGAAAAATAAATCGGTGAAATATAAATTGTTAATCAATTAACAATCGGACTATTCTAAAATATATCCTTTAATACTAGATTTTAGATGAACATAAACCAAAATTATTTTTAAGAAATTTCGTTTTTATTTTATAATTACGAGGAGAATTATTTTAAATATCCGATGGAGCATAAAATAAAGACAAATATGACTTACAAATTGATTTTATTACCATTAGTGAAGTACAATCAAAGGTGCGTTTCGACGTATTCGCGTGGAAATTGAGGCATTTCTCATGCCGTTCGATGAGTTTCCCAACATTCTCTTTATAAAAGACTACCATCACCTTGTTGAGTGAGGTCACCTTGGTATCTTGAAGCTCTTCATTGGTGGGAAAGCGCTGTCATCCCAGACCTGTCTTCACCTCTCGAAAAAGGTAAAAATACATTTGTCTCTTCATCGAACCACTAGGTCAACTCACTGAACAAGGTCTGCACAAACGACAGACTGGCTCATTATCCATCTAACTCGCTGAACAAGGTCTGCACAAACGATAGACTGGCTCATTATCCATCTAACTCGCTGAGCAAGGTCTGCACAAGCGACAGACTGGCTCATTATCCATCTTCTTGAACAACAGTTCGACTACCTCTAAACTTCCCACGCCATTCTCGGGCAACACCATCGCTCATAAAGCTTGCTCCTTAAGCGCAGATCATTCTGCCATGAATTTATGCTATATTATTCCCTGCTGCCTGTAGAAAATGAATGACGATGCGCAATTCGAGCTTAAGCGGGCGAATCAACCAAGTCATGTTAATAGTCTTCCAGTTTAGCTCCAGCTAATGTGTTAAATTGGAAAATAGCATAAGCTAAAGTATGGAAGCTCCCCAATAGATGTGGATACGCCTCGTATGCTTCGTTTCAGGCGCACATATAGAGATAGATTCAGAGGATAAAAAGTTCAAGGTTCAGTTGCAGATAAAGTACAGTATGCATATATGGATTTTGAATAGCACATCCTAAATTTTTATTTAGTTTGAAGTTCGGGAAGCTGCATCTTTTTCATCTCCTAACAATGATTCAGTCTGGAATAACCTGAATAGTCGTCATGCTGACTGTAAAATGAAAGTTAATCTAATTGATCAACTTCTTTTGACATTGCTTACAACATTGAATATTTAAAATTTTATAAAATTTTTAAAATTTTATAAAATTTACTTGGGTTTGAAGTTTGGAGAACTATAGAGTCTTCAAACTCAAACCAAAATTCAATCTTAAGAAAACAGTATATATATATATATATATATATATTATATGTACATACTGTATATATATATACAGTGGGGTGATTAGAATATCTGTCATTGATGCCATCATAATGGAATAGCATATAGGAATCTTCTTTAAATATTGTATTTCAACAAAATATACCATATAGAGAACAGAAAAGCTAGTATATCTAGAAAATATATCCCTAGAAAATACAGTTACCAAAATTGTTTATTTTTTAACTAATAATATCCAGTGATTTATGGAAAACATAAAAGAGATATTTCCATAAGGAATGCGAAATACCCTCCGCAGACATTATTGGTATTCCTTGGATCTATAAGGGTAACGCATAAAAGGTTTGTGTCGTAACTTGAAGTACCGAGATAAAATTTTCCATTCCAAATCTGTTCTTTTAGATATGAATTTCCGTCAAAGAGAATTTCTGTAAACACAATGTGCCACATCAAGTTAAGGAATTCTATGACTCCCCAATACATCTCAATTAGGGTGTCTCAAAAAAATTGTAACAAAACATTGCTCTCCAGGGTTTTTGTAATACCCTTTGGTCCTAATAAATATTACATGAAATTTTATCACTGTAAAATAAAAAGAGGGTTTGCCTCTAAGGCCCTAAAAGTTGAAAAAAAACTCTTAAATTAAGCATTTTTAGAATTTCTTTTAGAAATTTCATATGGTTACTTATGTGTTAAAACTGGTTTAAATATGGTCCTATAAACATGTTTAGTAACATTATAAGTATAAGTTACACAATGCTTAGCATGTTTACAAATATATAAATAAAAGTTAATATCGGTAAAATGCTTAGAAACTGAAAATCTTCAAACCTTTGACCTTTAAGCCACACAGTACCCTTTTATGTTTTTTATGTTTAAAAGGGTACTGTGTAGCCACACAGTACCCTTTTTTTAAAAAAATTTGGAGACAATAATAATAAATGCAATTAATGATTTTTTCAGATTATATTATTAGATAGATTCTGAATAAAAAAATCATTTTACCAAGACCTATTATTTTGAAATTTAAAAAAATTGAATTTTTAAAACTCTTATAAATACTTAATTTTTAATATATTTTAATTATTCCAAGTGATTTATAGTTCTTGTATTATTGGGAGCAAAAATTACCACGGGATTTAAAATAAGACTCTTTTTTAAATTTTAATAAATATTTTTGTAGTTAAAGCCGGGAAAAAACATGAAAATTCTAAAAATATTAGCCTTGTCATTTTTTAAAAAAATAACCAGGTATAAATCCAAGCTAATTCTTATAGTACATATATATGAAAATATCTACAAAAAATTTCAAGGCTCTGTCTTGAAAAGAAAAAAAACCACCTTAGGGAAAAGAAAACACTTGCTTGAACAAAAATAAAATTCTAAGAAAAATGCATTTAAAATTTGTAAAGGCATAAAACAAAAACTGATAACGCTTGTGGAGATCTAACCTTTTAATATGCTATTTTTCAACTCACAAAATGCAATAAAACACTATTTTAACCCAATATGATTAAATTTTAATTTTGAGAAAAGGTGTTCTAGTTCTAGTTAGGTAGAAAACCTCAATAATGATTGTAGTTTAGAATTAAAGTACAGATAGGATCCTAGACTTCAGTTTTTACCATTAACGTCTAAATCTATAACAATAGAACTACCTAAAACCCATTTAAGAGCCCTAAAATAACTCAAATATCAGGACGATTGAAACTTTCACTAAATCAGCAAACAGGTTTAGTGGTATCCATAGCTAAAGAGGGTGGTGTTAATAATGATGATATGAGTCTTAGTCGTGAAACTTTGAGAATGACAAGCAAAGAAGTTATTCTCAATGTAACCCAAAACATAAAAACTAACTTCACTGCGGCCGAAGACTCTATTTTACACTGGGATTCTAAAATTATGACAGACCAAGACAAAGTTGTTTTTGATACACTTGTCGTTCTAATTTTTAATGCCAGGTTTTAAAGAAGGCAACTTTTGAGCGTGCCAGCTATACTAGATTGAACAGCACAGTTGCAAAAAAGCAAAATATTTGAGACAATTGGAGAGTGGCGATTGTCTGAAATTATTTCTGCTCTGTGTTTTGATACTACAACTTCAAACATTGGATGGAAGAATGGTGCGCTTCCAGTTACAGTATCATTTGAAAAGTAAGCCAAATTTTTTAGCTTGCAGACACCATGTTTTTGAACAAGTTAAAGATGCTGCGTTGTTCAGTTTTTGGTCCATCAATGAGTCCGCTATCACACTGAATTTAAAGAGTTCCAATAAAAATTGCTCACACTTAAGAACTGCAAAATGTAATTTAAAAATTGTAAATCAAGGATCGTAAACTGATAATTTTAATAGAATCAAACTCTCTCCTTCCTCAAAATGCTCCTCACTGAAGAGAAAAATCTGTTTCATCGAGGTGAATACATGGAATGGACGAAATTATCTAAAAACTGTTGGGAGAATCCCTCCTGCCCTTCTGGGAATTTGTTGGCAAAAGTCTGGGGCATTTCACAAATCCAAGTGGATGCCTACAATATTTTACTCGGCAAAGATGTATGCTCTTAGCAAACAATTGGAATATGAGAATGGTAAAATCCACATTTATATTTGTTCAACGCTTTGATTTTTGTTAAGGATTGTTCGAATGCCCCAAAATCTGCAGATGCTCCTGTAAATGATACGATGCTTTGGAAGTCCCTGAATATGTACTATAAATACGACCCTGGGGTTGCCCAAGCTACCCATCTAACTCTTAATAGACATTTGTGGTATTTAACAGAAGAAGCAGTAACATTTTCTTTATTTTCTAAGAAAGTGTTAGACCCTGAGAAGAAAAAGATTGCGGCAACCTTAATGAAATATTACTTCCCAGTATTGTCCCCGATTTCCCTGTTTTAAATCTTACCACAAAACTGCATCAATTGATTGGAACGAAGTCATGGTAATTTCTCACTTGTTGAACCAAGATACAGCCTGGTTGAAAAATCATCCTCAGGCCTGGAAAGATTTAAGGTTCAAGGAAATGAAAGCTTTTATCAAGAATTTAAGTTTAGTAAATGACACAGCCGAACGAGGGGTAAAACTAGTGGAAGATTTCAGTCAATTGATAACAAGAACACTCAAAATCTACTTCAATCTATGGAGAGAAGTAGGGAAAAACTTCTTCCTTTAAGAAATCAGTTTTGAATAAAATTTAAAGTAGTTAAAGTGATGACATGAGATTATTTGACATTTATTGGAAATTTTACAAGTTATCTTGTCAATTAACTACTTGTACTGTAAGTATTTAATCATTTTCTTAATTTTACGTGGCAAACTGTCAAATAAAATTGAAGATTTTAACTTATCAATGCATTGATTTTTATTCCCATCTTTATCATTTTATTAAATTTTTAAACTTTTATTGTGAACAAGCAATAATTGTCTCACGGCGTTTTAAAAAACCAACAATGCAGAATTAGTACACATTTTCATCATTTTATGCTTTTATTCATGCTAAGGTTACAGTTAATATATGTGTTTATATTCTAAGAAAGCATGTCCAAGGGAACAAATATAAACTAGTTTAAACACATTAGCAACCACATAAAATTTCTAAGAAAATTATAAAATTTTTTCATTTTAAGAGATCTTTTCAATTTTCATTGCTTTACCGGCAAACCCACCTGTTAATTCAGAGGGCTTTATATTATCTCTATTAGGAACAAAAAGAATGGGAAAATTACTGGGGAGAAATGTTTTTTAAAGCTTTTCTGAGACACCCTAATGGTCTTCTTACGTTACATCTCATTTATAACAAAAATATTATTAAAGGCCATTAAAGACAATTTAAAATAAGCCTAATAAAAGAAAGATATCACTTAACATATTTTCTCAGCAGAAAGCTTAGCTTTCTTCTTAATTATGGCATGGTTTATCACGTAAAATTACTTAATTTCGCCACAAACTCAGATAAAGTTCAAGTTTCTGAAAGATTCAAGGAAAAAAAATATACAATATATTGAAATTTTCGGGCTTTACAGGCAAACCCTCCTGTTAAGTTAGAGAGCTGAAACTTCTATTAGATCAAAGGATATTCAACTTACCTATATACTTTCAATAGGCTCACCAGGCTCGCGTTTTCGGTACAGATCCCCAATGCCCGTGTACAAAAGGTTTTTCTGTTTTTCATGTGATCCTTAAATGTCCAAAGTGGGCTCATTTCAGGCAGTCTTGGTCCATTAATTGGCAAAGTAAAGAACTCAGACTTACTAAAAGTTGAATTTTTTTGGCGGGAATTTTCAGATATTGCCAAAGAATTGTTTCACCAAGCTTCTTCACTTTGAATTTTCTTATATTTATTTATATAAAGAGAGAAGGCTATATATAGTTCTATAGACCTCAACACATTCTTTCTCATGTTTATCTCTCAGGTATTTCAGGTTAAATACACGATCAGTAACAGTCTCCTAAATATGAATAGATCTTGGAGAACGCGTGATGAATGCTACATTTCTTTAAGTTAAAATGATTCGAGGAATTAGACATCGAATCACCGCTTTGATTGAAAAATTCAATATATTTCGTGGTGAATGATGATTATTTGCTATTTCGTCTAGTATGTGAAGCCCGAGAGTCAAAGAGTCGTGATAAATGGGAAGTCTCAGATCTTTTGTTTGTGAAAGCGACCTTGAGTTTCCTAGTATAGGAAACATAAGCCCTCAAAGCACCTTTAATAACCAGCATTAAGATTACATATACAAATATTTACAAACATCTAATAAACTTCCGTAATTCCCTCTTTTTACAATAATCATTTACAATTTAGTATTCTGAAATTTAACAACATTAGTTGACGTTGGACATCATAATAATCTTCTGCACATTCAGAAATCACCTTTTTGTGCTAGCAGCACGCAAACTCATGCGACTCATACTACATCAGCTTGGGGCTTACATACCTTGCTTGAGAGTTGTTGAGGGTAAACTGTTCCACATTTATATTTTGCAGGAAGAAAGCCAAGGAAACCTCAAAAGCTAGGCCGAGCCTGCGAGCGATTCGTCGATGGGCACCACCAGAGGATAGAACCCAAAACTTGTTCTTCCGATTCATGCTCCGCAGGCATGCAATACCTTCATTCAATTAGGTCACTGGTTGGCTATCAACTTTCTTGATGCCATTAGAAAAATAACATCATATATGCTTTTCTGTAAAAATAGTTTGGCATATATGCATATAAAATAGAGATATTGAGAATACTAGAATTTTTAATGTGAAATACAGTGCTATGAGCTTAATATATAATACCTTTTGTAGCTGTGAACCGGTATATTAACCCACTCAATCCTTACGACTTAATGTAAAAGGCAGCATTTTTTGACATTTTAAAATAACGCAAAAGCGAAATCCATTATCTTCACGATTTTGCTTATTATAAAATTAATAAATAAAGATTTTTAATTTACGATCTTGAGTAAAAATGAAAGGATATCTACAAAACATTCGACAAGGTGTTGAGACGAAATAATGTTCTCAAAATTACACATTCTGGAAGTAAATATACGTGAAGAAATATATCATATGCAATATTTTTGGAAAACATTGAAACGGATTTAAAGAACATATGCGATATAGACGGGTTAACCATTACTGGCATTCAGCTGAAACATCATGTAAGTCATGGCAATCTTGCTGCATTCTGCATTCGAAATAGCCTTCATAAAATTAGATAGAGTATAATATTCTTCAAATAAACAACAGCACTTCATTTCATGGAATCACATAAACATAAATGCATCTCTCTCCATATCTGCCAAGGGGGTGATTTCCTTGTTTATATAGATTTCAACCCATATTTCTCTCCTTGGTAGAAATATCTTTCCTAACGTGAGTTGATTCTGGGAAACTCCACATTTCGAAGTTGCCTTTCTTGAAGACGTGTGCCACAAAGCGAAATAGATCCATATTTATTACGAGGCACAAGTCAGTTAATTGGGTTGGAAGAAGACAATAAGGCGCCACAGTAGTTTTGTACAAAGAAGTCTACATTTATTTAATGTAAAGGGAAAATAAATTATATTTATTCAGGGTTATCTTCTGCATATTGTGTTTGCGGTTTCCTGCAATCTAGGTCTAAATACTTTAATTGGTTTGAATCTGATGTTTAATTGTCTCGTCCAAAAAATAATCAAAGAATTTCTTTCGTTAGCAATCTTTAAAGGTTTAGTCATTTTTTTCGAATGCTTAGTATTTACATAAGTGTCTATATTTTTCAGTATTCACAAATTCCCAATTAAATGTCCGCTTTTATCAGTAATAACAAAACAATAA
This sequence comes from Araneus ventricosus, assembly GCA_013235015.1. NCBI lineage: Eukaryota > Metazoa > Arthropoda > Arachnida > Araneae > Araneidae > Araneus > Araneus ventricosus. The sequence goes on from BGPR01000099.1 coordinate 601,320, forward strand.
CAAAGCAATAATTGTTTTTATCAGGAATACAGTTAAATGTCGGCTCTTATCAGGATTAACAAAATTGCAATTTAATGTCTGCTTTTATCAATATTGCATCACAGATTTGCAGGTGCATTGAAAATAATGTAACCAAAATTTTAAGGAAATCGACACAACATAGTAGTTTCAGAAAAAAACACATTAATTTTTAAAGTTGAGATTGGAACCACCTTTAGAAACAGATATTATATTCCATTGAGGCGCAAAATATTATACGAAAGGTATTTGCTATATACGCTTTTCCAATCGAAATAGACCCTCGCAAATGCAACTTTTATTTATTTAGGACTTCGATGTCCTCACAATCCAAGGAATTATATAACCCTAAATACATTCCTCTCCATATCTACCAGAAAGGCTATTTCCTTGCGTTATATAGATTTCAGCACATACTCATTTCCTAAGCCCATCTCTCCGGTAATTCAGGTTAACCACATGAACAATAATAGCTTCCTTCATGAGAGTTGATCCTGGGGATATCTTGATATTTCCCGCATTTGTTAATTTGCTTTTCTTGGTGTGTTGGACATCGGGTTGTGATAAAGCTGATTTAATTACGAAGTGCGTTTAGCTGTGTTGCTCTCCTTAAGAAAACAACATGTCGTTAATTTTAGTTCTTTGGGTATTATACTCCATGACTAGATAGCAAACATAAACTGGAAATATCTCACTTTTTTCTTGAATGTTTTTTGAGTATCCTCTAGGTGTTATAAATAAATATTAAAGCTCAGTTTATAGAGGGATTCTTTGATTTTAATATTATTTCGATAGTTTTATGGTTGAATGATTAATGCCAAAATAGCAATGTCTGTTATTGGTTGTGAAATTAAAAAATATCTAACGACATTATGATAGAAGAAATATTAATTCAGTCTATTTGCTTAAAGCTTAGTCGTATTTAAAATATGTAAAGAATTTTTTATTAGTTGTTACTGTAAGAGAAGTATTTTTGTTGTTTAATTTCCTAACATACTTGAGTTTTTAGTAGTTGAAAGTAATATTTAATAATTGATTGACTGCCTGCATTTTGGACGGTTTTGTCCTCGGTTTTTGAGCAGTGATTTACATACAAATGTTACACACTGAATTCCATAGAAATAAAAATTAGAACAGTGAAGAATTAATGGGATTATTTTGTCTTTATGATCGAATTATTGCAGACCCGAGATTCAATTTCGCAAATTATAGGCAGTCATGCAGACCGAAAGGAAGCGATAGGCTTCCGATTTCATCAAACATCCTTAAGTTTCAAAGAAGAAGATTTAAAATTTAGGGTTAAATGTGGAGAAGATGTAATATGAAGTGTTCCAATGACAACATCCCCTTTGTAGCTTTAAAACAGAGGATTTACACTCCTCCATTTTCCGAATATTTTCCATTTTGTGCATTTACGGACATAAAACAGAGTTTCTAAATGTATTATAAAAATGATTCTAAATGTATTATAAATATGATTTTCATTTTAAATCTTTTATTTTACGATATATAAACATTCAAGTATAAATGCTGCGTTGAAATATTTTCAAAGTAAAGCAATATTAGACATATAGGCTTTTTAGGAAATCTATAAAATCCAATAATTTATGGAAAACATAAAACTTACTTCTCAGGAATCCACACGGTATGCCATTACTGGGATTCTAGAGACACTTGAGGTTAATACACGAGGGGCAAGTCACATCCTGATGCGAGGAGCAAGTCACATCCTGATGCGAGGAGCAAGATTTAACATTCTAAATCTGGCCCTCACAAATTCGCATTTCCTTCATTGAGCGTTCCTATAAACACCCATCACCAAATCAGACCAGGGAATCGCATATCCCCAAATGTATCCCCTACCTATCTACTAGGAGTACGATTTCCTAACGTTAATGTAGAGTCTCAACACACATTCTCATCTTTGGGATAGCTCTCCGGAAATTCAGGTTAACCACAAAAGCAATAATAATTTTCTTCATGTTAGTAGATCTTTGGAAACTCCTGGCATTTCCCTATTTGTTTAAATCGCCTTTCTTGGAAATGGAATTCAAAAGGAGATAGATGAGTGTTGATTATGAAATGCAACTGATTAAATTCTTGGGAATATTTTATTCTAGGAATATTTTTATTTTATTCAATCTGTATTGTCTTTTGTGTATTGTGTTGGTGGTCTTTAAATTTCCGTATACTAAGCATAAGAAGAGAAAGTATTGTAATCGTCAAAAAATTTGACGGAGAAAATTTGATGAATCTACACGTTTTAGATCTCGCAGAGTGCAAAAAATACGAAATTATATCTGCTTGTCGTTAGATTATGTCTTTGAACACGATAACGACAGATTTGAAGATATGTTTCGGATTCTGGGTAAAATCTTTTAAAGGTAAATCTATCTGTCCATTCCTGTGCTTATTAGCGTGTTAACAAAAAATCTTAATATAAATAAAAGTCATTGTGGGTATGTATGTTTGTATGTAGCTATGTTCCACATCTCCTCCTAAACCACTGCACTGATCTTAACCAAACTTTGCATACTTATTAATTAAGACAAGGAAAAGATTACTGTCAACTTTTTAAAGCGATAAACTTAATTAAACAGTCAGTTAATTAAAAAATAACCGACACAGTTTTTCCGCTGTAAGTTAGGAGCAAATTATCCCCCGAAAATTTATTTTTATACCATCTTAAAGTTCAAAATTCTACCTTTTTAATGATGTCAATTTTATATCTGGGAAATTTTTACTTCAATTTTTATTAATTTTTCAAAATTTAATAAAAAGTTCACACGCATATGATTTTAAAATAAATCAAATTTAATGATACTAGAGTTGATACTGATGAGTTGATAGGAAACGGTGTAATTACTTTGCCATTATTTATTCTGTTTATTTTTTCAAATATCGTTTGGCAATGTTTTCATTGGTTCTTAATGAATTCTAAAGCTTATTTAATTAGATTAAAAAATCACTGCAGTTCATATCACCTGCCATTTTCACCTGCGTTTCCTAACAAATAATAAATCCTTAAACCTTAATAATATATTAAATGAGAAAGTGTGTCCGTCTGTCTGTCTGTTACGCTCTCACGGCCAAACTACACGTGGAATAACTTATTTTTAATGTCAAACATCACGTGATTGTAAAGAAAGCCGCGATTATGTGATCTTTCTGAGAAAATAAACAAATAATTTATTTATGGAATAATAACTTAAATTACGCAATTCGACGCTTGATTTTCATTTTTCGAGTTTGCAGTCTATTTAATTTTAGTTATTTTTATATTTGTATCTTTTCCATATCAGATTTTATTCAAGAAGCTGTCGATAAATTGACGCCTGGACAGAAATCCATGGATAGATATGATATAGCTGCAAGAGTTTTTGGATTAATATTTAGAAACTAATGTTAATTATAACTAAAGGAAAATATGCGACGATATAGTAATTTGTTTTGTATTCTTTTTAATGGTAGAAGTGATGACATATAGCATGATGGATGGTATATTCCACTGATTATAAGGGCCTGATGATACCATTGAGTACAATGATGTAATTTACAGTAACGGAGAACATATGAGGAATAGAGAATGGTTTTTGAATTGGTAATTTCGGCACTCATTAATGAAAGTTTAGGTCAGATAAATAAAATAAAAATATGTCACAAATGGAGGGAGGTATTACAGAATATATACCTGCAGATGCGCTAATGGGCAATAACAAGTAACATCAACTTCTTCATATAACAGATAACATGTTTTTCAACTCCTTAGAATTGTCAGGGGTACCTTCTGACAAGCTGAGATTAAAAGTCGGTATGCCAGTACTATTGATACGTAAACTCGATGTACCGAGACTGCGCGCGGTTACAAATTGCACACCTAGGTCCAAACGTCGTGAGAGTGTTTGAAAACTAGAGAGTGTTTTCATTTCACGCATTCCGATAATACCGAAGGATTTTAAATCCAAGTACAAAAGGTAAAAATTCCTTTTAAAATTTGGCAGGCTCAGGGCCAGACACTCAAAGATGCAAGAGTACATTTGGAAAAACCATATTTTCCCCATGGGCAACTATATGTGGCATGTTCACGTGTGTCCAGAGCATAAAACCTCTATATCCGTGCAAAAAACGTAAAACAGAAAACGTCGTATACAAAAGTGTGTTAGCATAGATAAACAAATTACCAAACTATATCAGCAGACACTCCTGTTAGTCGTCCAATTATGTATTATCAATCGCCAAAACTTTTAATTTCCCTTTTCAACATACAACGAAACATTTACATTCGTGAATTTAAAAAATTTAATAATTCAAATTCTTCGCGCATGAAGTCGCGGGTAACAGCTGGTATGCAATAAACGTGATAGCTAAAAAATCAAAGAAAAGTGAAACGCGAAAACAAAAATAAACAGACTAGATGCATGAAATTTTGCAATTGTTTTATATCTTTTTTTTTGGATAAATATGAAATTTTGAACAAAATTGGCCTTTGATTGTAGGCCTGCATCAATATTTGGTTTTAGCTGGTGAAAGGATAAATATCCGAAATTCTTACACAATTCTTTGTATTATATGAGGAAACCAACCATAAAAAATGATTTATAGAAATCAGAATCGGGAAGAAAATCTGTTTCATTCTAGAGTATAGTGAGGTATTCGACATTAGCCCCCTGTCGTATATTTTTATACACTTCCATTTAATTTGACTATTACAATGTTTGTAAAAAAAGTATTATAATAATCGATGATTCAATCTATTCCTGACGTGAAAGAGTTTTGAAATTTAATACACTTTTGTATTCTAGATGTCAGTGCATTATTTTAAAATTTTCAGAACTTAATTAATAGTTAATCAGTCAATATAATAAAACAGTTATTCCGCCGCCTGTTAGCGCATTTGATAAATAATTGTCACTCAAGTTTCCAGATTATTTGTAATAATGAATTATAAATAAAAGACTTCAAAATAGAAAAAATAAAACAAAAAATTGCTAATTTTAGTTCACTAATAAAAGTGTGAATCATATAACTAAAAACTGTTTTATTTTAGAATCGTTTAATTATTATTACTTTTTCTTTTTTTGCACGTCATGACATATTTTGTTGCACAAAAGACCTCAAAATCATGCACTGAGGAAATTTGAACTTTAATTAACCAAAATTCCCGTTTTATATAGATGTGAAATATTCCCTTAATTTATAATCCAAAGTATGACGCTTATGACAAAATTGTTTTGTTTCACCCATTCAAAAATGGATAAGAAATAAAAGCGTATTTAGAAATTTGTACCTTTTCAGATAAAGTTATACCCTTCAGAAATGAACCTTTTGTTATAACGGAATTATCTTCTCATTATAATCCATAATAACGTAAATACATTCTCATATTAGTTTAAACAATTATCTACTGTGTTTTTCATCGAACAGTACAGAGCATTTTTGGGATTTTAGAACTGAAGTATTTCTGTTTCAATATATATATTTTTTCTGTACTTGTTTCTTCGCTTAATCATATAACTAAAAATGAAAACATTCCACTGTGAAAATATTAAGAAAAGTATTATTCAAAAACAATTTACTTCGGAACTAGTATATTCGATTAGGTACATTTTAGTTTAAGAAAATGCTCAATTATAAAATCTCACACGTTTAGTTTAAAATGGTTTTCTAAAGTGTAACTCTCAATTTAAGCGAACGATATTAAAAAATCCCTAATGCATAAACTCCCATTAATTTCTTACAGTCAGTTTTCATAAGGCATTTTCGTTTCATATAAAATCATTATTTGCATTCATGCAGAAAGTATTGAAATTGAATCGAAAGTAAAAAAAAACGATTTTAGCAGTTCTTACATACATTTAATTTGCAACGAAATAAATGCTTTAGAAGGAAAAGGTGTTTACAAATTTATTCGACTAATGAGCCGGTGGGAAAAACCTTGACGGAAATATTCCTTCTTTGCCTGCATTTTTCCAACGAGGTTTGTGTGCTGCGGTAGCATAATACTTCTTTGCATGGAAAATCAAGTCTCTATTTGCTTCAAAGGAAGAGGGAAAAAAACATGAAATGGACTGTTGGATTTTAAAAGTGACGAATCAAAATCCGTGAACATTAAATGAGATTTCTACTGCTTTTCTCGTACTTGGAAGGTGTAAGGATTCGAATTATTTACCATTGTGCCACCGGGGCGTCTATGAATTTGAACCTATTATTTGTAAATCGTTTTTGTGGCAATATGTTGTAATTCCATACTATTTAAGGTTTTTTTTGATAATAAAATTTCAGTAGATACATTGATGGCGTTGGTAATTGTTGTGTTTTTGCAATCCTTATTTAGATATGGTATATTCTATTGTTGAATTAGGTCCTTTTAGAGTAAGAGGAAACATAACGCGGGGTTAAGGAAACCTGACTAAAGGCTTTATTCGAAAGATTTTTTTAATGCTTTTATAAGAATTTTGGAACTACTCTCCTAAAGGTTTGAGATTAAAGCAGTTTTAGTATGGATTTCAGAACTGTTTAAAACTTATTTGTGAGATTTTGCATGTACAGGGAAATTCGATATTGTTTAATATTTATAAGAGTACTAATAACTTTTGAACAAGATAAACAGGTTAATATAAAGATCATAATAGTGAAGAGGTTTTTAAAATTTTTATGAACATTACAATCGCGTGTAAATAAGAGTTGAGCTAATCAAGGCCTATTTATTTATTATTTTTTGTGCCTTGAAATATACCGATATCTGAGACATTTTTAAGTGCAGTATTTGGCAAATAATTTAGCATTTCAACATTATTAATATATGTTTCAAACATATTGTGAATAGTAATTTATTAAAAAGAAGAACAGAAGAATTTTCAAAATTTAAGATGAATATAATAATTCACTTATTCATCATTCACGAAAAAATGAAAGGTTAACAAATGATAATTATCGCTCTATTTTCATGCTATAAAACTGCATTTCTCTGTTAAATACTCAACCGATTAAAGAGATATTCGCGATATTTCCTTATTCTCGGTGAACACGATGGTTTGAATATGGCAACAGGATGTCATTTTGGATAGAATGTCGATAAAATATTCAAAAATGTGCGAATAACAAACAAAAGTTTCTTAAATTTGCAAAGTGGAAGCATATCGGAATGCCTATTGAACAGACATCTGAACGAAAAAGTTACGATTCAATTTCTGATTTCGTTCGGTAGTTCACTCTACATTAATGCTAAAATATAAACTGAAATGTTTTACAAATGAGTTTCGAAATTAAATGGTATGATCGCTCGATTTCGTGAAACCTACTTTTCCCACTAATTTTTTGTAAGTAGGCATTTAATGCTCAACATTAATATTATACTACATATTATAAAAGTCATTGCCTTATTTTTTTATTTTAACTTTCCTATCCAAAATGGGTCTAATCGACCCATATCTATAATTAATTTTATTACCTCTCCCATTCTCAACTGGGTAGGTAGTTGAAGCGAGTGTGTCCATTAATGTACTACAAATTTATTTACTAGTTCAATCCCCGAAATTTGTTTTGAACGTTATTATTTTAAAATAATAACGACAGTATTGGAAAAAAGGGGGTCAGGATATTGTTTTAATAGTGTGAAAGGATTTTGGTTTTTTAAAAACTAGTTTCCTAAAGGTGCTCTACTGTACGTTTCATGATCGAAGGTCTTGCATTATAATGAATATATGATTTTATCAAACACATGCATAAAGTATAACTTACGAATTCATTAATCAGGTAAATCTATATAAATAAAACTGAAACGTCAACTATTTTCTTTGCGGCAGAAATCTTAGCTACTGAATAGATTTTCTGCACATTTTTTTACAAATAATAAGACGCATACGAAAGATTTAATTGAAGGATTCGGGACTATTAAATAAATAGTTCATTTTTAATCAATTAAAAACCATTGTTTCTACTGCGCATGCGGTGTTTAAATTCTTCAGTTGACAACACACGTAGAAAGTTAAACAATAATGTAATAAGAGTTTAGTTTGTACGCTACAGAATTTACATATGACTTCGTACTTTTAGTGAAAGCCGGGACAAAACAGGAATTCAAAAACCTGGCCAATAAAGCATTACAAACATTAAAGACATGGACCAAGCACAAACTTGAAATTTCACTGGACAAAACTAATTATCCCCTTATAAAGAAGATTAGATAAGGACCAATATGACACTCAGGAATTAAATGGGGACAGAACAACATAAAGCGAGCTTCAGTAGTAAAATATTTAGGAGTATTAATCGATGATAAGCTTAACTTGGCGGCACACCTTTCAGCAATAAATAGCATGTCCTTAATCCTTCACCAAGAGATCAAGAATGCAGCCGGAACAAGCTGGAGACTTAGTAAAAATACATCAGACACACAAAACATCAAAAGACAGCTGTATATAACGGTGATGGAAAATGTCATTCTCTATGCCTCAGCAGCATGTACCCACAGCATCACTGCCAGACACAGAAAACTCCTGTCTTCTATCCAAAGAAAGTTTCTGCTCAATATCACAGGGGCGTACAACACCGCCCCAACGGCGGCTCTCCAGGTCATAGAGGGTTTAATGCATCTTCACATTAAAGAGAAAATGTAAATAACACTGGTAAGGGGAGGCTGCCTGGATAGAAATTGCGATTACGAAGGTATGAAAGAAATGAAAGCTATGAGCAGCAGAATCTCACATGGGGGAAAAGGTCCTTCCAACAGAACACCAACTGAAGTAGGCCAATTGACCTATACGCAGATGGCTAAAAGAAAAACGATCAAACTGGCAGTGCTTTCTGTGTCATTGCAAACGGAGCCGTCACTAAAGCGTGGAAGGCCAAACTCAACCTAGCCAATGCTGTGTTCCAAGCATAAATGCTATCCCTAAAAACAGCCATCGAGTGGGTCAACACTGCAAACGAAGAATTCAATATCTGAAGAGACAGCGAATATAGACTCCAAGCTCTTAAATCCTTTTATGTAAAGAGCTAAATCATTCAAGAGGAACACATTACCCTTCAAGGAAATGCCAGAATCAGGCTCGGCTGGATTAAAGCACACAAAACCATAAAAGGCAATGAAATAGCAGATACCCTTGCGAAGGACGCAACCACGGATGGAATACCAGCCAGCCTTCAATTCCCAAAAGGTTACCTAAAGAACCAACTACTACAGCTCCCCCTCTTACGTTGGCAAGCTGAGTGGGACAATGGTGAGACTGACAGATCGGTTTACAGCATTATACCGAAAATATCAACCAAACAGCTGCAATCTTTCAGAGAATGCATCCAATTCGCCACTGGCAATGAGCCCTTCCCCAGCTATCTAAGAGATTCGGTCTCCATTCTACAGACTACTGCGGATGTGAGGAAATAGGAAATTCCCTACACTATGCAACGAGATGCCCACTTACTTTATCATATCACCACAAGGAACCAAGCCCACAATTCATAATCCATTGGTGGAAGAGCGCCCTATCTAGCAAACTCTCAAGACGAAATATAGATCACTTAATGACATTCCTAGCGACTAACGAAGACCTAATTAAAAGTCAAAATACAAAATACCGTCACATACTCCAGTCTAGAAATATATACTTACAAAGATTCATCGCCCGAAACCAGAAATTAGATGAATGCCCTGTAGAGCAGCAGAACGCACTAGCTTAAGAACAGCAAACAGCCACCACCAATTCTTCCCAAATTCATTCGAAAAATTCAAAGTTCACCCTTCACATCACTGTCAACCCTGGAGTAACACTTCCAGCGATCCCAAAGTATAAATAACAACACCAAAAAAAACAGTCCTACAATTTTTAGGATGGTTGCGACAATAATCATCAATATAACCGGTTGTAATGCATTATCAATTCTTCTTTATCGTCGCATCCAACAACATTAACATTCCCGTATCATGGAGTTGGAACTGTATGAAACAATGTAAGTACCCTTTCACTGCACTCATATGATAACTCCTCTTGTATATATTTTACATTATGCTGGGATTGAACCCTCTATGTACTTTTCATTATATTCTTCTTTGTTCATGTACAATTTTGTTCCCTTTTATGTGTTTTCATATCTCATGATATATTTAATTTTTGCTTATATTTCAATAAAGTTTCACACATACGCATCCATCCGACAGGGAGCCGATCAGGCTCCGAGTTCGGGGGTATGCTGTGGTGGTATGTACGCTATAGAAAACTAAACAACTGAATATGTTTTCTTCAAATTTTGCTCACAAATGCTTAGAAACATCTATATATAGAAAAATGAAACTCGAAAATAGAAATGCAAAATTAGAAACGCCTGCGAACAACAGGTCAATAAGGTACTGAACACTGAGCGAAGAAGTCCGAGATTCGACCCTCTGATGGATACTTTCCTTTTGCAAGAAAGAGAAAGCTTCAACATTTTGTATAATTGACGCATTTAAATCGAAACTGCGTCTTATATTTTCTTCAAAATTTAATAATTAATAGTAAGACGCATGACATACCCTACGGTGACCAGCGTACCGTTTAGGGTGTAAGACATGTAAGGAGTATCGGGGAAATAATAAATAGTATGAACATAAGGAAGATATTCATGATGGTTTCGTGAACATTAATTACACAGTTAGTTTATATTAATTAAAAACAATGTTCCAACAGTGCATGCTTAATAGTTAGTTTTTGACTCATTTTAATTAAAAAAATATGCCGACGACGAGAAAATGCTGTGTATAATAAAATGTTATATAACACTAATTTTTATGTTAAAGGTATTAACCGAGTATATTAGCTTGTATTTACTACAAGAGACTTTGGCTTACGGTAGAGCGAAGTCTCTTGGTCACGTTAGATTGCTCTGTATAATTTTCGGACTTTTTGCCGTAGCATTTTTTATCACTCTAATCTTTAATTTCAACAAATACCAACATTTCTTAGAGAGATATATTCCCTTGAGATAAAATGAAATACAAACAGTTTATTCGAAAAGTGAAAACGACCACTATTCGAAAGGCTGAGGAAAAAGATTACCGAATCGTAAAAGAAGAGTTTCCTAAGAATCCCTGTGTCACAAATCAGCTCTCCAATTAAATGTGTTTAGTTCCTCAGCAACATGCTCTACAGAAAATATGCATTTTATAAGAGAAAAGGCGTTTTGTGTATATTTTCTCAATTTCATGAACGTATTAAATAATTTTCATTTCCTGAGGTCATGAAAGCATCTTAAAGTCCGTTTTCTTCATACAGTTTTTATTTAAAAAATATTTCTTGTAGAAATCGTTGGAATTGTGTAGAAAATTGAGCATTAAAATACGTATACCGAAATGAAAATATTTCAATTCTTAGAAATAGAGATATTTCAAGAAGACAGAAAGTCCTCCAATTTATTCAACTAATGGGCATACGTTAAAAGTTCGACCTGGATATTCCTTCGTTAGTTGCATATTTCGAGGGTTTTTTCGAGCTGTAGCAGCCTTATACATCTTCGCAAGAAAGTTAGGTTGCCATAAACCATCATTTGCTTTAAGGGAAAAGGGAAAAACGGTAAATTTTCTTTTTTTATTTTAAATGAGTTCGAACAGAACCCACAGCCATTAAATATTGTTTAATTTTTTTTCCAACTATGGAAAATAGAAGGTATCATGAAAGATACATATTTTCGAAAATCCTTTTTAATCTATGACAAAAAATTTCCCACTTCTTTTATGTGTCTTGAATTAAAACATTATTTCCATCCACGTATAAGCATTTTTATGATATTTAACTGAAAAATTTAAAGAATCTTCATATTGCATTTAAATGTAAGTTAATATTTTGCCTAATTTATTTAATATCCTCCTCTGAGGCTCTACTCTGTGCGATTAAGCGTGTGTATGAATAAATCTAAAGTATATACAGGGTGTTCATTAATTATTGTCGGGGTTTCCGTACCTCATAACTTTCGAATAAGAAATATTACGCAAAAACCGATTACGTATTCGTAAATTACAACTCAAAGAATTTTATTAATGATATTAAAAAGATTAATGAATTTGCACATGGCTGCCCTTCGTAGCTCGTAACACATCAAGACGAAATTCGATTTCCTTCCAAGTGTTCTCCAGCATTTGTGGGGTAACATTTTGGATCGCAGTAACAATTCTGCGCTTCAGTTCATCAAGGGCGGGCACAGGGGTCTTGTACACAATGTTCTTGACAAACCCCCATAGAAAGAAGTCCAGCGGTGTTATATCTGGTGATCTCGGAGGCGATGGGATTGGTCCACCTCTTCCACACCATCTGTCGGGAAAGTTCTCGTCTAAAAAGTCACGTACAATCATGCCCCAATGTGGGGGTGCACCATCCTGTTGAAATATCACATCTGGCTGAAGTTGCTGCATCTGAGGAACCGCATACATCTCCAGCATGTCAAGGTATGTCACGAAGTTTATTGTTGTTTCAGCAAAGAAGAAAGGTCCAATAACTTCAGTATGTGATAAAGCGCACCAAACATTCACCTTTGGGCTATCTCTTTCCAATTCTCGATAATCGTGCGGGTTCTCCGAGCCCCATATTCTACAGTTATGTTTATTCACTTTTTCTGACACATGAAAAGTGGATTCGTCACTGAAGAACCATTTCCGAAGGTAATTTTCATCATCCTCAATTCGAGTCAAAATTTGTTCAGCGAACTCAAAACGACGCGGTTTATCATTCGGGTGTAAAGCTTGCACAATTTGCACTTTGTAGGCATTCAGATGAGGGCGGTTATGGAGAACGTTCCATATCGTCGTATGCGGCATATGTAACTGCACAGCTGCTTGTCTCGTTGATTTTTGTGGACTGCGAGTAAACGTTTCTTGGATGCGATCAACATTTTCCTGCGAAGTGCTCGGTCTTCCCGCTCCCTGTCGGTGTAGAACGCTACCAGTTTCCTGAAATTATGTTAACCAGCGTCTGATAGAATTATCCGAAGGAGGATCTTTCTTGTACGTGGTCCTGAAGTGACGTTGAGTAGTTATGACTGATTTAGTTTCGAAAAACCACAATACACACATTGCTTTTTCTTGCACGGTCGCCATTTTTATTTATGACGTCATAATTACCCAGACTGCAAATGCGCTAAGATCGTATTGTTGCCACGTAAAATTCTTTGAGTTGTAATTTACGAATACGTAATCGGTTTTTGCGTAATATGTTTTATTCGAAAGTTATGAGGTACGGAAACCCCGACAATAATTAATGAACACCCTGTATATGTGGTTATTATACAAATTGTCCTAGAAAAATCTTTATTATTCTAAACATTAGTAACAAAATTATAAAGAGATGAAATGAAATGCAGTTTTTGGGAAAAGAATGAAGAAATATAAAAATTTCTTTTCTTTGTTTCCACAGTACATTTAATATAGCTCCGCGTGAGCACATCCCAAATGTCTGGACATAATGTTCTCCATAATGTTAGGACATGTTTCCCTGAAAACACAAACATTTCATTGGAACATGAACGAGACAGCCCCAAACATAACGCTTGATATGGTCTTTTAGACAACGCTGTTATCGATAACTTCTTCCTTACGGAGAAGATAATTAACCGTGATATCCATCGGGATCTTCTTGACATGTCGGTATTCCACAAATGGAACATTTAGACCTAAACCAACAAGCTCCAAATGACCAGACCCCCCCAAATCCTCCTTTTAAAATTTGTGCAAGATTTGCTTGAGATTGTGTCTCTAGTGAGCGACTTTTCGTGTCCCTATAATCAATTGTCTCGCATTCAACAACAAAGAGAAGAACAACTCGAAATTGTATAATAGTGCAAATATCTGTACTGTATATAGCGTTCTTTTTAATAAAATTTTCGTATTTTGCCCATCAAACCATTCAGTGACCAAAATTGTAACGGGTGCGTGGTAAGAGCCGGCGTTCTGTTCTGTACATTTGTCGATAAATGTTATAAAGCTGTCAATATTATGGACAACTAGATGTTGATATGCATAATTTAACCGAAGTAATTTGTTTGAATATTTAGTTATTACATTCCTTTCATAGGTTTATAAAACGCATACTAATATTCATTTAAATTTCACTTATGCAATTAAAATGCTTTCGTTAGATTATTAAAATCCATGTATTCAAAATATTTTCACCTACAAATTTATTAATTCAAGAAATTAACAAAACGTTTAAATGATATAATAATTCTAAATTTAAAAATAACTTCAAAAGCAATAAATACGAAATATTATTACCGAAACCTGTTTTAATTGCTGCAGCTTTATCAACCTGCTTAAAAATTGCTTTCGCTAAGTTAAACGCATGTTTACCCTAAGATATTTATCAGATCAGTATTTCAGCAAAATAGTCTTGCAGAAAAAAGAAACAAGCAATTTAGATTTAATTACATTCATATTTTATAAAAAAGTTTTTCTTATTAGCATTTGTTAATTCATGCGTATCTGAGGTAAACAATTAGAAGTAGTGTCTTGTTTTGAATTATTGAGAATAGTGATTTTTTTTGGTGAAACACTGAATATTTTAGATTGTATTAATAAAATTTAATTAACATTTATTTATACGGATGACCGAAAACTTGTTGTGATTAGCAAAAATGTTTTATTTTCTTTAGCTTGGAAGATTTTTGTATTGAAATGTCAAAATGCCGTAAATTATTCGAATTTAGCTGTGCAATATGAAAGAAAAGAAATTGAATTTAAGATTTTGCTTTTTTCTTATATTTAGTAAATCATGATTTTTTGAATATGAATGAAACTGACTGTGCAATAATTCCCAAGGCTTTCTGACGATTAAATTATTTTAATAATTTAATAGAAACGAATACATTATGAAATAAATAATGCCTCCTTGTAATTAATTCTTTTGACTTATACAAAACATTTCATTTAATATACAGATGCTTTGTCGCTATACGAAATATTACGTAATCGGAACAAAAATTAGGTAATTGAATTTAAATTAATGTCTGAAAAGAGGCAAGCTATGTAATCAGGGAAGAATTTCATTTTTTGAGTTTTGGAGTACAAGGGAATTATTTGTTTTCTCATTTCGAGTATATTACTGATTTGCACCTCTTCACTGGTGCTATTTGTTTTTTAGACACATTGAATTTTTGCTGCAATGATTTGTTTATGTCATTTCTTTTTCTCTGAATTAGTGTTCCATACTGTACCTTAAAGACGTTTGTGCCTTGTTAAAGCCATCTTCTCCTTTGACAGTGGAGTCACATTGGTCTGGTGACAGAGTTTCAACTCCAAGTTTTCATCCGAGATTCAAAATATATGACGGCTTTTTGCAAAGAAAAAGGGGTGCCGCATTGTATATCACTGCTGAAAATACGGGATGTGCGGATACCGCCGGAGAAACTGTGCTGAACATAAAAAATGTTCACAGGACCCTGCATCTATGATGCTTACTTTTTGAGGAAAATCAAAAGAAAAAGTATGACGTCATATCTTGTGCAAGAACAATAAGTTATAATACTAACAGGAACAGCTATACTTACATGTGACATGATATTAACATAAATAGCTTCTGAAATTGATCACAGATTTTCTCGACGTACTTTGGATTACTGCGCACGATTCAACATCAGCTACAAATGTGAGGGCAGTAAGCATTCGAACGACAAAGATACTTTCGGAAGTAAATAGGGTTTATATAACAATTCCTACACGCTAAATTCAGTTGAGCGTTTTCTGGACTCCAAAAGGGAGCGAATGTAAAAATTCACCTTTTCGATCTTTTAGTACAGAAAACCGCTCCTTAAAACACTTTTATAGTCAAAAACTAGTTTCGCCTCTTACTCGCCAAGAACTGAACGGAATCGGAATTCGTTCTTAGGAGCGTTTTATAATTACTGTTTCAGACACTAGGGGTGTTCGAAAAATCATTGGTTAATAATCATCACGTGACTATTTGGCGCCTTTCCTTATCTGTGTTTTTGCACAGACCGATAAAATAAGACTGGGTGACATTTTTTTTTTATTTTAGCCAGCGTCCTTCATATCAGTGGAAGCAAGTTAAAATGAATCGCGGTAAAGAAGGTTTGCTTTATGGTGAGTTACATTTTGAAATACTAAAATTGCACTTTAACGTATTTTATAGTCAGGAATCTGTCCAGATATTTTTTATATGACTGATATTATATTGATGCACATTCTTTAAAAACTTCGTTAAATGACCTATTTCTCTTTTGAACGTATCCCTGACATATATTATACTTGAATGCAAATTAAAAAATTCCCGAGACTTTAAAAATAATAAGAGATATATTCATCCTGAATACATTCTTTTCAGTCACTTTATTTTTTAGAAAATTATTTATCATTATAGATTATCCATTAGAAAGTTTTAGGAAGAAATTTAAAAGAATGAAAAATATCTTTATCCAATATATTAATCACACTTATTTTTATTCATATCACTTATTATATTTTTATATATATATTTTTAGAATGTTAATGAGAATTTCTTAATCAATCTGGATTTCTTCATATAGATTTACATTCCATTGAGATTATTAAAATTCTATGTTTTAAAAAGTTTTGTCTCCTATTGATGTACCAGTTACCTAACTGATCACGTCATTTATAAGCATAAAACTACTTTTTATTATTATTAATTGTCCATTGGGATGAGTGTTTTTAGTTTAATTTTTCCACTAGAATTAGAATATGGGGGGGGGCAGTAGATTATTTTGGGTACATTTAGCTTTTTCCATTTCTCTCGCATCTTCATACTTCCAAGAATGTACTCTACATGTTGAACTCGGTGCTGTAGAGCAAATATCTTTTTATCTTTTAAAAAATTTGATTGTTTTTAATTTTTGATTTTAGGTTATGCCTTTTAGTCATCGACGCTGACATCTATAAAATGCCTGCATGTACTTGTTTCAAATGTCAAAAAGCTGTTGCAGATAGATTCTCCGAAGAAGTAGATGGTATGACTGAATAAATAAAATTGATTTCCAAATAATTTTTCTTTTTATTAATTATTAGTCAGAATTTTTTTAGGGGATAAAATTGGGGAGAAGTGATGTGCAACACGAAGTAAATTAATAAATTTACTACACAATGGCTTACCAAAGAATTTTTGAAGTGTTTGTGTGTCTGGGAGGGATATTTATTTTAAATGCTTGTCCTGTGTATATATGTATTTATTTGTTAATGTTATTCTCTCTATTTTATTTAACAGCACCATAAACTTTAAGTTTAACTACTTATTTTCATTTTTAGAGTCAAAACTTAAAATAGCAAAATTTCCTTTGAATAAATTGTAATACTAATTTTAAATAACTTTGATTTGTATTTTAATTAAGTGTGGATGTGTTGTATTTAGGATGATAACATAAAAACTATGGTCAGAAAATAATTATTAATTTATACACAAATTCAAGCAATTGTTTGTGTTTTAGAAATAGCCCAAAATGGAATATTTAGTATTAACAAAATTCTGAATGCAATGCATCTCTAATTTTAATACTAAAGAATTTATTTTCAATTACTATAGTTTTATCTATTGTAATTTTTTCATGCTAATCTACTTCTTCCTGGAATTTACTGTGCAACCATATAACTGAAAATTCATGATATTTAGTAAATCATATTACAGAATTTATGTTGGAAAAAGTATTCTTTGTTTCCCAGCAATATTTAATGTATTATTCTTAAAAATACAGTTAAATCAGTTTTATCATTTACATATATTTAAATTTTTTCTAGCATTAGTTGTTTTATATTGTGATTGTGATATAGACAAATTAGTAAATATTTAAGTTCAATTATTTTCTTGTTTTTTTTTAATTAACAGGGAAATAACATTTAAAATAGATTCCCTCATTAATTTTTGTGTTTGATATTTAAACATTTATTAATAATTATCAATTTCAATCAAAGGAGTCTTTCAAGACTTATTATTAATTCTAATACATAATTTTTAAAACATAATTTTTGGTATTTCCTTTGATACTCACGAACACCAATTAAAGAATATTTTAAGTAGTTATCAAAAAATGTGCTCATAAAGCATCAAAATATGTACATTAATATTTACCATGCGAGATTAAAGTGATTGAAAATTTCCCTAAAAACCAGAATGGAGTAATTCTTTTTTAAGAAAGAATGGTGCTTCAAACTGCTAAACCTTTGCTTTAACCTTTGAGGTTCCACGTGAGGTAGAGGATTACTATAATCCAACATGAAAATGTTTTTTTTTAAATTGATAAATTGATTTTAGATTAGATTTTAATTAATTGATTTTAGAGATCACAACAAAGTAAATTATCTCCTAGTATTGCGAAATGACCTAAATTTACATTTCGGATTAAATTTTGGGATTGGATTATATTCAATGATTCCTAAATTAGTCTTGGCATTTAAACTAAAATATCATAAAATAAAAAAATCAAAATAAAAGGTTGTATATAAATATATATGGGAATTAAATGTTTTTAAAAAAGTTTGTCATGTATGTAGGTATGAAAATAAATAAATCATGATATTTTTTGTACATCTCATTTTCTTTATATAAAAATTGAATCTATTATATGCACTGGAAGTTAAATGAACAAAAACATGTGCCATATTATTATATTTTGTGCCTCTTAAACTGAAAGAGGCACCGAATATACTTTTAAATAAGAGGGACTTGAATCTGAATTAAAAGGCACCATGTGCCACTTAACGTTCAGCGGCACCATGTGCCACTTAACGTTCAGAGGCACAATGTGCCTCTTAATTTTCAGAGGCACAGAAGTTCAAAGTGCCTCTTATATCAGAGGTATAGTTTTAAGAGTGTACGTCAAGGGCCATATTTATTCTTAACCTCTTTATAAGGTACAAAGTCACTGGTCTCAATATTGCTTTAAAAATTTTTTTAAAAAACTTTCATGAAAGGTTAATAATTAATCTATATTAGAAGCATTTAAAAAAAACGGGTTTTTTTTAATCTCTCTGAATAAGTTTACAAACTGATCAAAATGGAGCGAAATCAATAAAACCATTTCCAGAAAAAGAGCTTTTTTCTTTTAAACGCTCTGAATAAAGTTACAAATTAATCAAAAAGGTTCGAAATGAGTAATGAAAACATTTCCAAAAAAGCGCGTTTTTTCTTAAACGCTCCCTTTAACATTAAAAATTAATCAACTCAGAGCGAAATCATTGCTTAAAATATTGCTCAA
Source organism: Araneus ventricosus (assembly GCA_013235015.1). Lineage (NCBI taxonomy): Eukaryota > Metazoa > Arthropoda > Arachnida > Araneae > Araneidae > Araneus > Araneus ventricosus. The sequence goes on from BGPR01000099.1 coordinate 620,520, forward strand.
AAAGTTGCATTTCTTTTAACACGCACCTGTTAATATTAAAAACTAATGGGAAAGGAGCGAAATCGTTCTTTATAAAAAGGAGCGAAATTCGCTCCGAATATTTCGCTCCGCGGAAGGATTGTAAAACGCTCCGAAAGGACGATGCACTTTCAAGTACGGAAAGGAGCGAAAATTCGCTCCATCCGATCGAATTTCGCTCGTTTGGTATAAGCGTGTATAGATGTAATGGTAGAAAAAAGTCCAAAGCAGTCAGATCTCGTGATCGTGATGCAATTCGTTCATCATGGTTTGCAATTTCGTGATTTCAATAAAGCTTATTTTTCTTGCATAGGATAAGACATCATACTTTTTTATATTTCTCTCGAGAATTATGCGTCTTAAAAGTATTTGGAATACTTTTATGTACCTCGAGAGCATATTCTCTTTATGCGCAGTGTGCACGGTGGTATCCGAACCTCGTATATTTATTCAAAATTCAATCACTACATTTTAAATTTTCGTGTTCAACATATGTAGATTGAATATAAAGTGCTGTTCAAAATTATTAGAACGCTACAGAAGATATTACACTTTTTATTATATAAAATAAATTTATTTATTTATATCCCGAATGTATTAATTTTATTATTAATTCAATCGTATTCATTAAAAATCTTCAAAAAACTCAAACCTTATCGTGAAATATGTCAAAATTGGAACATTTTCATCTAGCTCTAAATTTTGTGTTGTTCAAAATTATTGGAACGGTCAAACACTATTATCTCAATCTATTTTTTCGAGAAATATTCTTTGGAAATCTTTGACGTGTGTTTTAGGTCATTATTTCGATGAAAGATATACCGTCGTCCCACGCTCAAATTTCTGAAGGATTTCATCAGGTTTTGGGACGTTATATCGACTTATATACTTACATTCAATTTACCATTGATTATCGCAATTTAACCAACTTTATAAGGAAAGAACCCCATACCATCACATTTCCGCCTCAGTGTTTTACTCTCCGTAGCATATTCAACATTTTAACAGCCTCACCTGACCGTCCTACCATTTTTATGTTTTTTTCATAAATAAAGAGCATACTTGCTTTTGTATCACCATAAAACACTGCCCCAGAATGTGAAACCTTCGAAATATGTTCTTTTGGATAGGCCAAGCGCATGGTCATGTTTTGTTTTGAGATATATTGAGATTTTAGAGAGTTTTTCTTTGGAAAGGGCTTATCAACCCTGAGTTTTTGATTATAAGATTAGAAATAACACATTCAATTTCAAGTCTTTCACAATCTCTCTTAGCTCTCTCCATATTGTTCTTTTTTGTGCTAATATTACATTCATAAAGTCAACTCTTGTACTTGTTTTCGGTTTTCTGTCTCCCCCTTCTTCTTTTCGATGTATCCAAAAATGCAGTACGATATCGTTCTAAATTCATAGTTTCTATCATCTACAATAAGTATTTTACTGTATCCTTGAGGCACCATGCTGATTAAAATACACACAGATAAAAAAATAATATTTTAAATTATCACAATAAACGTGGAGCATTCTGATTGGTTAGATATGTTTGCAAAATGGCGAAATAAATTGATGAAAGAAAATCGGCCCAGTTGTTGATGCTGGGGACTCAAAGATTTTCACTGCAGTGATTGCACAATGAAGTAGTGTTGTTGCTATTTTTCTCGAAATAAAAGGGTGTGTGAGGAGCAGTGTTAGGAAACTTGATCTTAAAATTTCAGGGTCCGAATTTTTTGAACCCAGATCATGTATGATGGTTCTCACTGCTTCAAATCTCTAAGCGTTTCCAGCAGCATCGATTCACTTTCAGGTTTATGCAAATTAGATATCACTAAAAATATGAGCGATAAAGTTCAGCAATGACTGGTTGGTTCTCTTAAACTCCCCTATCTTTTGCTACACGATATGTTTGCATTATTAGGTATTACTTTTAGACAAAAGTCTAAATTTATTAGGATTAGGAGTAATTTAAATGCTGCAAATGCTTAACAATGATTATTAAATTTTTAAATGATTCTTAATTTAACTTCAGACGAGTTGACTGTAAAGTTTTTAATAAAGTATTTGTTTTCATCTATCAGCCTAATAATTGAATTGGAATCTTGGAATTTTTTAAGACTAAACACGCGATTATAATATCAGGCAGACGATAATAGATTATGTATCTAAGGGTCATTACATAGCATATTAAATAAAAAGTCATGAAATCGGTACAGTTGTTGGGGCTGGGGGACTTTGTCAAGTTTTTTCTCTGTAGAGAATGTATAGTGAAGTAGTGTTTTATCGATTTCTCTCGAGAACAGATAGTTGTAGAGAGGAACACCACTATCTGTTTTCCAGGTGGTATAGTGGGTATCTACATAAGTTGTATGCGGCAATCTATGTAATTTGATAGCATTTACGAACGTGGAAGCAGATAATGGAGAGGCGACCATTGATAACATATCTAAGGATCAGAATCTATATCTGCACTGGTTGGGGCTGAGGGGCTTCGTCAAGGTTCTCTGAAATAGAGAAGGTGCAGTTAAGTAATGTTTTTTCCCTTTATCTCAGAAATGGAGAGTGATTGTTGGCAAGCGACCATTGATGATATATGAGGACGTCAAAAGCTTCCATATGAAATAAAAATTATCGAAATCAGTCCAGTGGTGGGACTGGTACTCTGGTTTTGCCTATTATTTTAATAGAGATATTATATATCGTTATTGATTCATTAACATAAACGTTGATACTCCGTTCAGTGAAAATAATAAATGGATTCGTTTGCGTGAAAGCTAAAATGTTTATAACTGAAACTTGTAAAATATTAGTAATCAGTACAACGTGAAACGGTTATTAAACTGTCATCTCTGATAATGGGGGCAACGATCTGATATTTTGAGATAAAAATCGCCACATGGCATCTCATTTAAGATCTAAACATGCACTGTCTTCCGCTGTTCTGAGAAGAAATGCTAAGGCAACAAATGGAAGCTGTATAAATTCCGAAATTAAACTTCTCCAGAAATTTTTTACAAATTAACTGCATTTTCAATACTTCAACAGGGTACAAGTATCATCTCTACGGATGATACTACTAACTTTTTCTGACATATGTTGTTAAAAAGACTGTTCGAAAATTAACTTTTCAAAAAAAAAAAATGTTGGCTCATATCTATTTTGTACGTCAGGTATTCAATTAGATAAGTTTTGTCTCCTCCAAAAATGCTTCGGGATAAGCGAGCATTTTTACAAAAAAAAATAATGCATTTTATTTAGGAAGAAACTTTCGCAATTTCCATGAAACACATTAAACAATTCCCATTTCCTTAGGTCGTAGAAACTTATTTTGTTTATTTTCATAAGGCATTCTCTTTTCATAAAAGTTATTTTACTTTCAAACAGAAATGTTGAAATTGCATAAAAAATAGAGGGGGAAATTATGTGCAATTTAGTAGTTTTTAGATGCCGAAATGCAAAATATTTCAATTCCTATAAACAGGAATGTTTTACGAGGAAAGAAAGCCTTAAAATTTATTCACTTAATGAGCATGAGATAAAAAGTCGGTTTGGAAATTCCTTCGTTAGCTGCATATTTCAAGAGGCTTTCTTCGCTGTGTTGGCATAATGCTTCTTTACATAAAAAATCCCGTGGAGTTTCATTTTCCTTTAAAGACAGGGGTGAAGCAGAAAAACAGATTTCTGAAAACGAAAGAAACAAAACAAATACCGACATTAAATCTAGTTTTAAATATTTCCCTGATTTTTTTAAAACTGGTTTATTTCTTGAAATATCCGTATAGTAAATAAATTCTTTTTCATTTTTGATATAACTTTTAGACTACTTTTCATTTGCATGGAGGTATATTATTGTTTAATGAGATAATTTTATAACGGATGATATTTCATGTGTTTTCAGATATTCTGCAGGTTTTTGAGGTGTTTATAAATATGGCAGTTTCAAACACTTTTAAAAACAGCAGAAACACCAGCCTGTCACTCTCTTGCCTGACTAACACTAGTGGAGCCTCTACCAGTTTAACCTTTTGAGGATGGCCGCACGTTTAACGCTAAGAGCAGCTGGCACACCCGCATGACAGTCGTCCCCAAAAGGTTAATAGGCGTGTCTAGAACCCTGGCAACACACAAAAGTAATAAATTCAAAGTGAATTTCAAATATACGGAATTTCGATATCACAACAATTCGGGCAATTAAGAAATTTTATTCATCAGTAAATGCTTAAATCGATTTTCAAAATTATAGAAATGCAGCAGAAACAAATAAACGTCTAATGTTTTTAATTGAAAAGCGATGTATAATTCCACGTTTCTGATTTATTTTATGTACGGAACTATTGTCTTTTAAGGGGACGTATTACCAAAAAATGGCCAAAATATTAATTTTTATTTTATTGGCTTGTTTTGTTTATCTTATATTTCTACTGATTGTGTCGAAATTTCAAATTTGTACCTTTACTATTATAGAAGTTATTTAGGCTTTTATTTACGATGACCAATGATAAACGTGCACAAGTGACAACTTTACCTGGTGTTTTCTCCAAGTCGGACTTTTCTTCACTTTCATATTTTCAAAATGCTAAGGATTTTTTTCCCTTTTCAGATAGAGCTTTCAGAATTTTTTGTACTTCTTTATCGTTATACATATGATAAAACTGGGCATGCAATAAGCATTCAGATGCTTCGTTTTTTTATATACAAGATAAAAATTGAGTTAGTGCTAAATTTTCTCATTTTTCACCACATAAAACAGTACAAAATCTATATTTAAGCGAATATTAGATGCACCTTAAAATCCATGCGCAGTTTTGCGTAATATATTTGAATGAATCTGCAAACAAAATTTGAACCAAAAATATTCAGATTTGAAAAATTAGTAGGAAATTTTAAAAATTGAATTTTTCTTTTAAAAATTTAAATTTCAACTTAATAAGAAGATCAAAATAATTTTTTTCTCTTTAAGATAACTTTATATGACTGTTATGTTTTAATAGTATGAAAGCGTTTTCAATGATATTTAAAATAAAAAATATTGTTCACAAGGTAATGTATCCCCTTAAGTATGGAAAATGATATTGTAATATTCTTTATAATTATAATGGAATAAAATATTCTATTTTTCATGCTTAAAGTTGTAAAAATAAGAGTACATTATATTTTTAACACTTTTTCTGTAGAAAATGGCAATTTTGTTTAAAGAGGATTAGTCGTACATTTGAGCATAATACTATGTAAATATTAAGGAAATATTCAGCAAGCTGTTTTCTCTCTGAAACAATTTTGTAATAAATTTCAATGTAGGTTCCTGGATGCAGTTTATAAAAGAAATTAAATTTGTTCCTAGCCTCATCTTGCGTGTTACGTATTTCTCTTTAGTGCAGGTATTTTTCTCAAGTAGTTACTCAGGTAGATGTAAATATTTTAAATTTAAACCCCGACAAATCATTCATAAGTTCGTACACACAACAACAGGTAAAGTGTTGACCTGATTTTAGCAGCTGTCATCAAATTGAATCATTCATTGAGAACGCCTCGAATGTTTGAAAACAAGTAATATAAAAAATAAATTTTTAAGTCAATTCCTACGTAGGTCAACAAAGAAAAATTTTATTTTAGAAATTTTTTCTCAAATGTAAAACTAAAATTGATTAATTAAATTTAATTAATGAATTGATATTTGAAAAAGCTGTATTAACATCAAGTGTCATCCACTACAAGTTTTAAAAAATGTATTTGAACTTGAGTGGATGAATAAAAAGTATTTTATTAACGATTGAAAATTTGAACAAGATATATAAATAAATATATATAGGAAGAGTGTGAACTAATAGTAGGAATTGAAAAAGTTCGAATGCTTGACAGTGTTCATTTACAATCACGTGGATACAATTCAAAAAGGGGTAGAGTGTTCTTGGACAAACCAGAACAATACAGATATACAGGGAAATTCTTACGATTTATTCCTCACGATTCGATGCCAAGACGTATTCCGATATACTATATCGATTCATTCAAAAGTTAAGTCAAAATCATATTTAATTAATTCAAAAAATGTTTAACCGCCGATTTAATTCATATAACTTATTATAAATACATCATACAACATTTCAGATTTAGAATAATTGAAGTACTTATACTTCGTGCTAAATTACCTTTATTAAATCCCTTTTCATTTTGAAGTGCTTTAATACCAAAATACCTCCAATTTACAACCAGACGGGAATTTGATAGTTAAATACTACCTGAGCTAAACTGTCATTAAAACAGGAGTCTAAAATCCTTGTTCAAGAATGTGTCTCATTTGTCTGGATGTACGTTGTACGTCTAGTTATAGGTTGTTATAATTTGAATGCCACATTCAATTAAACACCTATAGGAGAATATCTCCGGAATTTCGTGCATTAATCAGATGAATCTTAAGCCGCTCAGACTGGATGACTCTAACAATCTGTTGCTGTAAATATATAAACCCAACTGATTAAATGAATTATTGACTAGAATTAACAAAATCTTTCTAGGATATAAATTACATAATTCATAAAAATAACATATCATGGTTCTATGAAGAGATAATTAAAAGATTATGTTAAATAAAAGTTTTGTAGCAGAAATAGACTTTTCAAAATTATAAAAGACTTATCTCTTTTGCATAAATCTGATGGAGATAATAAGAGATAACTGGAATTCATGAATCTATTAAATGAAAATTCTGCACTAAGTTATAATGTCATTTTGCAACAAAACTTTGTATTTCTAACAGAGCAAATATAAATTAATTACTAAACACTTCGTCCACTAAAGTTGCGAATACTCACAACTTTACTAAATTAATCATTGTAATAAAAGCAATACTATTTTAGTGTACTAAATATTTTTTTCTCTTTAGCAAAAAAAACATAAAATAATACACAGAGTGAATAATGTAAAATCATTTCTTGAGTACATAAAATCCCTTTGATAAAATAAAATTTATTTTTATACTAATATCCTGGTCACCAAAATACTACGCACTCCCAGTCGATAAAATTAATGTAATCAAAACAATACACTTATTGTTTTTCTGTTTTCAGATAAGGCCGTGGTGGCCTAGTGGTAAGGTCTCTACCTCGGGACCGGAGGGCTGCAGGTTCGAAACCCGATTCCATTGATGATCCGCCAAGTATGAGGCCCTTTGTACGCTAAATCATAAATAATGGCCAAACGTCCTCCCTCTGGTGTGGCGCGGAAGCTTGGAGAGGGGGCTCCAGCTCAGGTGCCGTCCTCGTCATCTGACCGCAGTTCAAGATTACGAGGTTCGTCCCTAAATAGCCTTCGTGTTGCTTCAAAGCGGGACGTTAATGTAACATAACCTGTTTTCAGATACTTAAAAGCTTAGAGCTTACCTTTCTATGAGACCCTCTATGTCAGTTCAGGTTTCCACCTAATCACATTTCTGTCATGGATACACACATAGTTAAAAATGGGACGAAAATAATTAAATAAAAAATTATAGTTATTTGTTTCAAAATAATATTTTCATTGCATCCTTTCAAATAGAATGAAATATCTTCCCATTTTTCGTAAAATTTAAACTAATATAAGGTAATACATATGTAAGAAAGCATTAGAAACTTTTTGAAAGAAAACAGGAGAAGAAAGATTCCGTTCACGTGAAAGATTTTTAGAATTAACGTTATTTAATAACTTGCTCTTTGAATGAAATTATGTATTTTGATAGCATCTTATAAATTTAAATATCAAACAGTATTAATCATCAGCACCCTCAATTTCCATCCACCTCGGAATTCGATCGCCAGAACATTAAGCGATCATTAAAAGTTTTCCTTCTGGAACCCATATTCAAAAACATGCTTCATATGACTAGTTGTACGTCTAATTATAGACTGTGATATATTGATAAGGCTTTCGATTAAGATTCCTTTTAATTTGGACGATCCCTCTAGAATTTATTGTTTAGTGAATCAGAACTGTCAAAACCGATACCTCTCACAAAAAAAGTAGGCTTAACAGTATTAAGTCCAAATGTAATATGAAGTAATGACGCGAATTAATTTAATTAAAACATCTCTAATTTGCATCCGCCTTTTTTATTTCTTTATTTGCCCTCGACGGCAGAGCCTACTTAGAGGGTGTAAGGCACCGACCAGGACGGCGGGGAGTACAGAAAAACATCAAAATAGGTAAAAAAACATCACATTATATTGCAATAAATCGCATCAAAATTAAATCATGCAAAAAAGCAACGACAAAAGCAAAAGTTCCGAACAACCAAACAGAAGGCAAAGGAAGTGACAAGAAAGTTCATGAAACAACATCAAATTGTACAAAAGGGGAAAAAATGACAAATAAAAATAAAAAAGTAAACTAAACACATTACAGCATATGTTGCAATTCAATAGAAAACATTCAAAATTTTATATTCCAAGAAGAAATAGAAAAAACAAGCAAATGTTAAGGAAACATTGGTATATTGTTTGACAACATTTCATCAGCCAGAAAGTTCATTGCATATGTAATTGGAAACATTAAAAATCTCTTTCAGTTTCACAAGTCCATATTTATCATTAACTAAAATTTTAAACCATGTCGTTTTGTTTGCGTCCGTAAATCTATTTAAATTAAATATTTTAGTAAATGTGCAGTCAAAAACATAGTGGTCTACATCACCTTCTGAACCGAATTTAGAATTTGGTTTGCTTTGCTGGCTAATTCGAAACGATATAAATAGGAAACAAATGGCCATGACCTGTTAAAAAAGTTATCGCATATTTGTTAGTGATAGTTAAGTTAAGGTCAACAGACTCAATGAAACCCTTTTCATGGGTTCCTATTTCAGATTCCATGGAATAATCTTGCCAGATGCTTAATATAAATTCTTTAATTTTAGATTTTAGAAAAGAATAGGGTACAGGAACATTAATTTTTGCCCGTGATGATAGCCAATACACTGAGTGATCACTAACAGTCTAGAACTCATATTCAAAAACAAGCTTTATTTCTGTAGCTGAACATCTAGTTATGGATTGTGTGAATTTCAAAAGACATTGGATTTAAGATTCAAATTCGTTTGGAAGATCTCTCAAGAATTTGTTGTTCCACGAATCAGTTTAATCTTAAACCTATCAGAGCAGATACCTGCCAGGAAAAATTGCTGCAAAGTAGCAAATCAAAATGTAGTATGGATTAATGTCTCGAATGGATAAGCATATATATAAATGCATTGAGACGGAAACGTAAAGAACTTAGATCCAACTCATACTCAGTACGTCAACATCATATGGTAATATGATTTTGACGTACTGAATATGAATCAAGTTATCATAAAAACACCTTATTTAATGAAAGCTATCACATTTTGTTGAAAATATGGGATAAAAAATTCATTGCAGAATTCATGAGAAAAAAAAGCAGATTAAAGATATAAACAATATTTTATTGTTTTAAAATTTTTATTATAAAAATGATATTCAAGAAATCACTGAGATATTCATATAAAGTTATATCTTCAATTAAATTAATTGCTTTAACGAAGGGAAACCTATTTTTTACAAATAAAAAGACATTTAACACAGGTATATACAAAAAATTAAATTATGCGATAGAAATATCTTAAATGTAAATATTTGAGCTAGAAAAGTGTTAGAAATATAAATTTGATAGCTGTTTTTTTTAAGACTTAAGTTAAATTTTTTCAAACAATTGTAATACATTGTTATAAATTAAACGCTAAACTTAGTGAAATATATATTTTTTTAATTTTCTTTAGAAGCTCATTCTTGTGAATTTATATGCTTAAGAAGAAGTCCATTTATTTAGATAATGAATATTTGATTCTCTTACAACCTCCAATTAATCAGGATCGGAAGGAAATAGTTAGCCAGTAGACTGAACGATCGTTAGAACATCAGTCTGGAACTCATGTTCGATCGCATGCTTCATTTGTCTCGCAGCGCGTCTATTTATGGGTTGTGATAGTTAAGATGCCAGGTTAAATTAAAGACACCTTTTTGATTGGGGGAACTCTAGAGTATATTTTATTAATTAGTATCAGCTCAAAGATCTCTCTTGGGAAAGAGTTTGCCTTAAGCATTCTAATTTGACTGATAATTTGAATAAATGATGGAAATTAACTAATTCTTAGCTTCCATTTAGTGTGCCAAATTCCATCCAAGAAGCTCTCGATATGGTTTTCAGTTATCGTGTTTATATACACGAGCTGGACAGACAGAAGAACCTCTCTGGGAAGGTTTCCGTCCCAAAATTTGACAAGCATAAACATCATTTTTCTTTTTCTTGTAAAGCCCATATACCTACTAACTTATTCAATTTTTGAACAATTGTATTCACAGAGTCAGAGAAGTTTAAAACATAAGAGATTCTTCATATTCTTGATTTTGAATTAACGATTACTATATTTTTTTCCTACCAATATTTTGCATAAGAGAATGCTATGAACTTTTCTCGAACCACATTTGATGAATGTTAATTTTACAATAGTGTCAAATAACTGGATGGATTTTTAATTCATGATTCTATTAATTTTTTGAAATAAAATCCAATATTTTATTTATCTAAAGACTTAAATCGTAATAGCTTTACTCGCATTTCATAAAATTGTTGAAATCACCGGAGTGGTTATTTTAACTCGTATTTCTTTTAAATTCAGTAATTGTAAAAAATATCTCGTATTAAACATACTTTATTTTCCCTTTCGTACAACAAAAAATACTCACTGTAGAGATCATAAGAAATCATTTTTACATTAAATCAAATAACCACATTAGAAACTAATTCCACATATTGCTAAAACACAAGCTCTTTCTTTCTCTTGCAAACACAACCATAGACAGTATTAAATTTATATCATGAGAAATCAAGTTTCCATAAAGTGAAATATATTTGACTAGCAAATAGTACATTGTTTACATATCACGCTAAATAATTGTCGTTGTATATGTAGCTTTCAGTTTTTGTCCGAAAATCTTTTAAATACCATTACAAATCAAAGAAACCGAAATCCTTAAATTTTTACCGGTCCTAAAACCATCGTAACACGTAATGTTGAAGTGTGTTACGACGCGTGATGGAAACAATTGGACTTTATTCTTCTTCCGTGGAACGACAGATACCATCTGTCCAGAGGAACATAAAATTCTTTACCGCTGACATCTATTTTTTATTTCATTTTTCTTTAAACGAAATGTGTCGTCCAATTTTATTGCCCACAAAGCGTAAGCAAGTCTGAAATATTGGAATGGGAACTCGTGTAGGAGAACCAAATGGTTGTAAAACATCACTTGATGACTGATACTGGGATCTCGAATGGAACGGAAAGAAATGATTGGTTGCGGATATGGTGGCCAACATTCTTCGATCTGCAACTTTTACAGCGACAGAAACCTCACTTTATTTTAGTAATAAAAGAAGAGCATCTCTTTGTGTGTGTGTGCTCTTTCTTTATTCTAGGGCTCTTCGATGATTAACTCTTTCGCTGTTTAATAAATTCCTCTTTCTGAGCCTTACTTGCAGAAAAGAGAGAGTATCATTTAAGTTTGGTTTTGATAAGTGACACAGCACTCATCTCTTCTCCTTTATTGAGATATTTTTTTACCTTAAAATAAAGGGCTACTGGAAGACATAAAAGTATCTTTCAATGTAGATCTTGACGAGGAGAAAGGAGTGTGTTCCGCTTTTTTTAATTAATTATAAATTGGCCGTTTTAATTATTTATAAATTCTCCGGATATGTTGATTTATTTTTATTGTGGAAAAACCTGTTTTATTGTGGAAAATCAATAAAACAACATATCACACAAATAATGACTAAAAAGAAGAGAAGTAAAACGACCACCTAATTTAGTGATAGGACATGTACGACCCGCTTAAATGTAAACAATTAGCCTAAAAATTGGCTAAACCTAAACATCCAAAAGAAAAAATTCTCGCCAGTGCCAAATTGTTTCATACCCTCCCCGTAGTAAGTAGTAAAAAGTCACACGACCTCCAGCTTCGGGTTTCGGGACAGATGGGTGAAAAGAGGGTAAAAGGGTAATTTGTCACAGTCTTTCTAAGATATATCGAAAACTATTCTGTTTTCAAATGGAATTAAGAAATTAAAGAGCGTATAGTTCTCTACAAATACGCAATTTTATTTTTCTTCCAGCTCCCAGATAATGGGTCTCAAATGAAGCCGCCATCTTGGATTTCCTCCACTTTTTTTTTTTTTTTTAGTTTTCCTTGAATATCTCGAAAACTTTTCAATATTAAAATTACATATGATTTAACAAATTAAAGAGAGTACCATTCCATACAAATGGATGCTTTGATTTTTCTTTATGCTTTAATAGTTGTAGTGAATTTTACGCTCTTTAATTTTTTTAACCGATTGTAATTTGAAAACTGAATACTTTTTGAGATATTCAGGAAAAAATAAAAAAAGGGGTTATGAAATCCATGATGGAGGAGCAAGCTCCCCCCCCCCCCTAGAACTTGGGTCTTTTAGTATGTTCATCAAAAGCCCCTCATGAATAAGTGTACTAATTTTCAAAATTATAAGATTTAATGTTTTTTTTTGAAACCGTTCGTTGACTGGACTGTCAACTAAGATTTTTTACAAATTCATCCACTTTAAGACCAATTATCTCAAAAACTAAGAAAAATCAAAGCATCCTTTTGTAGAGAATGGTTAGCTATTTAATTTGTTAAATCATATGTAATCTGGATATTGAATAGTTTTCGAGATATTCAAGAAAAACTGAAAAAGGGGGCGGAAATCTAAAATGGTGGCAACCTTTGAGATCCATTATCTGGGAAACTATTAAAGCTGGAAGAAAAATAAAAGCATGTATGTGTAGAGAATATACGCTCTTTAATTTGTTAAATCTATTGTAATTTGAAAACTGAATAGTTTTCGAGATATCTTCGAAAAACTTTGAAAAATGCCCATTTCCCCCCCCCCCCCCTCCCGAAATCCGACGCTCGAGGTCGTGTGACTTTTTACCACTTACTACTGGGAGAATATGGAACAATTTGGCGCTGGAGAGAACTTTTCATTTTGGATGTTTGGTTTTGACCTAATTGTACTGTACTATGTAGAGGCACAACAACTCAACACCCGTAATTTTTATTCGGACGCAGAAGGCTTAGTCTGGAATTCTTCTTTTATTTACACAGGAGATATTATCAAATCTAACTGTTAAATTTATTTTTACATTCATTTTTATGCTCTAAGCCTGCGTATTTGGCATGTGTCACTCTCGCTACCCTTCCGCTACGGCCCCGTATTGAATTCACTGTAATTTTTTTGAAATTAAAATAGAATGCAGTATTTTTTAAAATTTATCCTGGCAACCAAAATAAGGCTGAAGGAAGTGATTGCGCAAATGAAGAATTTAAATTCCTTCAATTTAAAAGGGAAATGGCGAAATTAATTAATTTTAAGTTACCGAAAAGATAAATAAATGTTTTGCGAGAGAAAATTAAATCTACTAGGCAATGAAAATGTAAATATAAAAATTTCTGAAAGGGGACTAGAAATCTAACAAAAGTTGCGAAAATTAGGGATAAATCGAGTGGCTTTAGTTCTTAGAATGAATTTTGTCAATAAATATAAAGGAGCCTCAAGATTATTTTATGCGTCATCCTAAAATTGAGAATAAAAATTAATATGCTTCTAAATTTAGATATAGGCACATATTACATAAATAACATCTTAGAACTACAATTGTCATCTTGCTGAATCTTTCACTTTGAAATTTTCGTTCTTAATCGCAATCGGTAAACTTTTCCAAAAAGCATCATGGAAAAGCAAACTCCTTTGGAAGTTGATTCATTATATGTTTTGAAAAGTAAACGTCACTGCAGAATGACGTATGGTATTCCATGCGGCAACTGATTCCTATGTTCTTTTGGAACTCTTTGAGAGCAAATCGAGAGACGAAACTTGGAACTTTTGTGATGGAAGTACTTTTTGCAGAAAACATGGGACATCAAACTGATAAAACGTCCCACCGTTTTTTCTATATGACAATCTTCCTTTTTTTCTACCAAAACGTATACACATTTCGTTCTTTTCTTCACACGATGTCGGAGAAACAACTTTGATAAATGACCTCGTGACTTTGATAAAGTGACAGAAACTCGATTTACAGAACACTGAGCGAAAGATGGAAGGGGCGAGAAGGGATCAACGTAATTTTTCTTTTGATATATATATTAAGTTATTTATTTATTTGTTTATTTCTACCTGGAAAAACCACCAAACATGGTGAACACCACACACAAAAGTAGAAACAGAAATTGATCTTCATCCTAGGAATGAAAAAGGAATAATGATAATAACAAAATAAAATGGTTTCAAAAATTTCTCATTTGTCTTTCTGATAGGATTGTGACAGCTGTAGTAATCTCTGTGAAATCCGTTTCCAATTTATCTTGGATTTTGTACAGACTAAGCGATGGAAACATGTGACAGATACGTCTCAATAGATCTTGTTTCTAAAAGGAAGAGAAAGAAGGGTAAAGACCGCTTTCAGAAACAGATCGAATATGTTCATTTTTCCCTTTTTCCCCAGATCATGTATAGGGGAAATAGACATTAGATTCAAATTTAAGGATCAAAACTCTTTCTTTCCTAGGAATGTATAACTCTCAATTTTTAAAATTGTTAATATATAAATAAATCATTATATGACTTTTAAATACAAAACTTGAGATAAAAATCAGAATTTCCCGGAACTATTGTCGCATAAAAGATTTCAATCAAATATATCAAGCAATATAAAATTATAATCCTGATCTAAACTTGATTGATACATATGAAACAAAGAACTAATCATAAAGTCACATTTTTAACGAACAATATTATTTATGAATTACCCATTGTGATTACAAGTGACTTACCTCCATGATAGGGACAGGTAAATAAGGAGAGGGCTTTACTAATAAATGCATATCAGCAAATTAAATTTAAATCATTTTCATTTCATTATTTCTAAAACCTGAAACTCATTGAACCATATCTTCAAAAACTTTATTCTTTCAAATGTTTACACACATAAAGAACACAATGTACTATCACAGCGTCTTCTTCTTTCTCTAAAAATTCCCTGTTGTTTTTCTTAGCCACAACAAGAAATACAGTCAAACTTCGTTACAATGAACCTTCAACGAACTCATTCAGAATTTTGCTATAAACAAGGATTCTCTATATCCAACTTTTCAAATATTGGCTACGCAAAATTTGCTATAATCTTTAAAGACATTTTTGTGCAACAAATTAATTGCACTGAACTACAAATATTAATGGCCTATAATGAATTAAAAAAGTATTTGTTTTTAAAAAAATTAAAGAATGAAATTAATTGTACTTACATTTTTCTCTTAAGGTATGTGCGTACCTTCGGAGAACTTTTTACGAAAAGAAGGAAATTTTGATTTAACACTTATGTTTTCAGTTATAACGGTGTATAAAACTATTAATTCAGATGCCATTTTAATCAAAATTTTTTTGTTTTCGAAATTTTGGCAATTTTTAGTACAGATTGATGTTTACGCCAAACTTCCTATAAGTAATTCTAATGCATGTATGTCACTTTTTCTTTCAATAATATACTTGTTATACATTTATCTGTGTCGTGTATCAGAATATTTAGATTACCATTTAAAGTTACTGAGATATACAAAAGTTTGTATTCGCAATAGGTTTTTACAAGAAAAAACTATCAATTTTTCAAATAAAAACAGCTATATAATAATATATATATATATATATATATATACACTTTCAAGCTATATTTGAGGTTCACAACATACCTCAAATGTATAGAATAGTGGTAAAATTTCATTCGAATATATTAAAAACTTCGTAAGAAATGCGATTTATCTCAATACAAAAAAAAATGAAAATAACAGTCTTCCAGAAAACGCAAATAAAGATTTTAACGTCCCACAAAAACGTATATACATATTTTAACAACTTATTCACAGTATTTGTAAGTCAAGCCTTCTTTGACTTAATTTTTAATTAATTTTGATTTTCTTTTAGCTTTTAATTTTTCTCTTGATTATTTTTTTTGTTCTACTTGTCGCTTCGATTTCTTAATTCTCTCAATATCGATTTATATGAAGTTTTTTTTTAATAATTTCGGCTGCAAGTTTTATATTAAGATGTTTAAATAAAGAAATCGACCCTATATCGCCTGAGTTGAATAATAAAACTGCTATCTTGGTACCTAATAACGGTGTTTGGAGTGAGCGAAATTTTCTTCAGGTAAAATATTTCGTAAGTAGAGAAACAGCTGCCAGATACGTCTAAAACATTAATAAATAAATAAATAAAATTTAATTCTATATTTAAAAATTAAATTGCTCATTCACATTGTTTAAGAGTAAAGAAATATCTAATTAGATGCGTTGTTTATAATTCGATGGCTTAGTTTCGGTTTCGAAAATTTCACCTCTGATTCATAATTTAGGCAATAACTTAGCTTCTAACAATCAAAGAATCTAAAGTAAACCATTTTTGGAATCCTAAATGTATGGACTTTAATATAAAGTAATAAAAAAAAATTCGAAACTTTTCATGAAAACGGGGATTTTAGGGTAGGGACATACCTTAAATATGTATGTAGATAAGCCATGATTTTTTGTTGAAAGCACCTGGATTTCAGATGCATTTCATATACCTTCTAATAAAGAAAGTAAAAAAAAAGAGTACATAACATTTTTATCCACAATTTCTGTTGAAAAGAAATTTTTCACAATGCCCTTGGCTGAATTCGCTTCAGAAATTGAAAGACATGAACTTGCAACACCTCAGTCTTCGATTTTTGAAGAGAATCTTCAGTCAAAACCTTCTTTTCTTTTATGAGGGAAACTACATCTTTATCACTTTGATCAGATGTAATCAAGACGTCATCGCAATATTCGAAATGTTTCATTTCGCTTTTTTGCTTTTTGCCATTTAGCCTGCAAATTATGAATTTTGGTTCGCTTTGTACTAATGCCTTGCTTTTGAAGTTCGTTACAAGCATTTCAAAATACGGTAGTGGTATTAGAGTTCAGTTGGGAAAATTTAAAAATTTCGTTATATCTCGGGTTCGTTAAACCGGTGTTTGATTGTACCATATTTGGCTTAAATTAAAATTTGCATTGAATCCAGTGCTTTCACCTTATGCGCATTTCTAGAAATGCAAGAGTTAATCCAGAATAACAAATGATATTCCACGTGGCAAATGGTTCGTATACGTTTTCAATGCTAGATTCGTATAGTAAAAAATAGAACGGGAGACTTTTAACACTATTTATTTTTTAAGAATTATTTGCAGCATAAAGCTGATAAAATGTTTTGCAATTTCCTTTTTCCTGCGTTCTATGGATTTGCATTACTCCTCTTTAATCACTAAAGATAACAAATGAGGATGTTGACTAGTAAATGAACCTAAGGTTCACCAATACTCAACATAGAGGAGACAAAGCGAAAACCAGATGGGATGTAAGCGGAGCGTGGTACTTTATCTTTAGGCACCTATATTTTAAATTATTTATTTATTTAAGCTACCAAAAAACATAGAAAATTCCACAGGGAAAAGTAAAAATCAAATTTCACCTTTGCTCAGTACAAGCAAAAGGACGACGATAACGAACAATCTAACACTTTTTTTTTTGATTCGATTGTAATAGCTGTAGTATTCTCTATGAAATCCTTTTTCACTTCATCATAGATTCTATAACGATTCAA
The DNA here is from genome assembly GCA_013235015.1 of Araneus ventricosus. Lineage (NCBI taxonomy): Eukaryota > Metazoa > Arthropoda > Arachnida > Araneae > Araneidae > Araneus > Araneus ventricosus. The sequence continues at coordinate 638,267 of BGPR01000099.1, forward strand.
TGAAGGGGAAAAGTGTGACAGATACGTCGCAACAGATTCATGTTTTAAAAGAGATAAAGAAATTAAAAATAATTCGTAGCTTTAAATCGGAGATGCAGTTCCTTCTTTTCTTTTTATTGAAAAGATAATCTAGGACATATTATATTCTCGTTGAAGGAATATGACAGGTTTTCTCTAATAAAAAGATATATTCCTTTTCTGATAGTTATAAAGTTACTGATTTTTTTATATATTGTAAAGAGGAATATTTAACACTTTCTACAGAAGCGGAGTAATTTTATCTCATCGAACATTTCAAATTTATAAAGAAAAAAAAGACATATTTGAAGAATTATATGAATATTTGATGTGAAAATTAGATCCAGTTGTTTTTGTGAGCTTTCCTGTGCTCGAAGGTTTGATTGACATTTACACCGTGAATTAAAATTTAAAACTATCAAATGCTTCACAGTCTTACTTCCAACACTATAAAAGGGTTTTCCTCATAACATTGAAGGGTTAATTTAATTCAAACATATTTATATGAAGCATACTAAAAAGTCGTACTTCGAAAGGATTAAACTTTTAAACATAATTTTCGTATTTATATATTTGTACCTCCTTAATTTTTTTTACATCACTGCATGAAAGAAACCATCAACATTTATTTATTTATTAGATTTTTTTATAAATGTAACTTTCAAGCAATGGACTTTAAATTAAATAAACAAATGTGAAAGATATTATGTTATGGACAGAAAAACTAGTTTGCAATAATATTGCAGATGAAAATAAATCGGAAACTTCTTTATTCTTTAAATATTTACCTGATAAATTTAGGGAAGAAGTGTGTACTCCTAAAGATTTTGTATATTTAAACCTTTTATGACCCTGAATTGAATAAATTGTAATCTTACTCCCTTTATTAGTTCAGGCATATGTTTGTAAAATGTTTACAACTCCTCGAAACTCTCTGAGATCCTTGTCGAATCTTCAGCATTGAAACCAAGTGCGTATCTTATATCCAGCATTGTACTTGGTTCTCAAATAAAATATACAATACGAATAAAATACTTTTGTACTGGGCATTAAATTTTAAAGAAAATATTACACTCATGGCTGATTTTTACTTGCGGAATCCTTTCGAACAGCTCATGGACACACACACAAGAAGCAAATACACTCTCAAAGAATAAGGCAAAATCCAAAATCAAGGTATATATTCAAAAATATGAACCTAAACTAAATGGATCTCATTTCCCTACCTTAAGGTACGCCGAGTTGTTGTTGTCTACCAAATTTCATTGAATGGAACAGTCAACCTCGCCAATCAAACATCATCCTTGCCAGAAACACCAGGTAAAATAAAGAGTAATCCCTTAGCTCTACATATATTGCCAGTGACTAAAAATAACCCAGTAACAAAGAGATGATATTAGCTGTAGACAGTTTTTCCTATGCGTTCTAAAGGATTCTTTAAGGCCATATCCGTAGATGAATCTGGAATCTATTACAGAAGGCAATTTTTGTAGATGACATGGGACAAGGAATGCCTATAATATACCACTATTTCCTCTCTTCGTCCGTCTTTCTTTTTGTTATTTTTTTGTCCAAAACTTCGCTTCATTGCCTTACTTTTTTTCAAGAAGTCAGAAGAGAGCATTTGATGAATGACCTTAAGTGACAGAAACTCGATTTACAGAAGACAAAGCGAAACTAGAATACCGCTTGAAAAGGACTGTCATTCATTTTCTTTTTATTCCTATATATTGAAGTATTTATAAATTCTTACCTTGAAAACACTGAACGAGGTGAACATTTCTCACAAGTATAGTAACAGAAATTGATTATCGATCAGGAATAAAAATGGAGTGATGATAATAAGATAATGATAACAAATTTTTTTCTTCTGTATGCCCGGTAGGATTGCGGCAATTTTCTTAGTTTATCTTCGATTTTATAACGTCTGAATGATAATAACGTGTGACACGTAAGTCTAAATAGATCTGTCGTTTGAAATAAATACGGTAAAGAATAATGCCTTCTAGATGAAAATAAATAAAGCAGGGAAAGATCAAGTATATATCTTTCTTTCCTTTTTTGAGGTGACATTTTCTAAGAAATATAGAATTTGAGTAAAAGAATCAGCAAGCGCTTATTTCTAGAAGTAAAATGATATCGATTTCAGCAAGTATCCATAAATTTACTGTATTTAAAAATATCAGTAAATTTACATTACTAAGCAAAACTTAAGCAGGGTTTCCTCTATAGAAAAGATAGGTATTCACTAACTTTCTGACTCATGTTATAGGCTGAGACAGATATTTAGGCTTTCAAAGTTTAAATCTTTTAGTAAAACTTAAGTAATTTTTAAAAATATTTTCACGCTCAAAAAATATTACCATTTCGAGCAAGAATCTATGAATTTACAAAATCCATTTTTGAATTTATATTACAGGCATTCATTCTTAGATACTATACTTTTAAGGAATCTTTATATGATTTTTAGGTAATAATTGTTTTTGCGCCCTTCGTTGAAATAGGGAAATTATTACCGTAATTGCAGCTGACAGTACAGAGTGCTCATCCAGTGTTGTGAGCTGACTTTTTGACACATTTCCAGGGTTTATTAAATTTTCAGATTGAACGTATATGCCGATAACGATCAATATAATATTTATAAACTTCTGTTCTTCCTCTGATTCTATAATTAAATCTGATTGTGGATATCCTGCGTAATTAATTCATAAATAATTTTTAATTCCTCACAAAGTCACCCCTCAGTGAGGACTGATTTTTTGTCAGTCTTTTTTTTCTTGTTTAATAACACTAAAGAGAAGACACGATGTGTGTCCTTATACCTTATATATTATAATAAAATTATAGAAAAACACAATAAAGTTATACACAAAAAACAGATCGATAAAAATAAAAAAAATCATTTTTTTTGAAAAATAACAATATTTCCTTTTTCAACAATCTCTTTCGAACTCCGTCCTGCCAGTTTGTTGGAATCAAGGATTGACCGGAATATTTCATTTTAAGAAAGCTCTATCATATGCCATCTCTAGTTTCCTCGAAGAGTTTCTGATACAGCTCGTACAATCCATTTATTGCAATTTTTCTTATCAATTTAGGATACAGTTTCTTCTCATATCTTTCAAAACAATCCTGGATACAATTACTTTTCACTCTTTGATATCTTTCCCATTATTTTAGTCACAAAATATTTCTGCTGCTGTCAAACCTGCAAAATGGAAATAAAAAACATTCTTCTATAGGTTTCATGAAAGTAGGAGAAATAGAATCAAAGCATAGCCATATACAAATCTTTCTAAAGCTTCTTGGAAAGTTATGTTTTTCAATTTTTCTGCTTTCACATCAACGAATTATTTATGTGGGAGTCCTCTCAATAAACAGAATGCCCACGGAAGGGTTACCTTTAAGGGGTAAATAGATAGGATTTAAGTCTAGGGGATTTAAGGGGTTTTATCACATTAAATTTAAAACAAAATATTACATAAAATGAACGTGTAGACTTCAAGTTAGATACAAAAACATTTATTTAAACACTATAGGGAGAATTTACAGGGGGAAAAATATGTACAAAGAAAGTTAACGAGAGATTTACCAATTTACATGAAGTCATAATTAAACATGAGCTAGATTAACTTGGGATAGATGTTAATGGTTAAGAATAATTACGGTATTAGAGATATATAACCATAATGAAAGCGAGATGGGACATAGTTATCACAACGTGACGATCGGGCGACTTAACTGCGCCAAAACTGACTTATCTTACATGATGAGAAAAAAATGAGAGAGTTACGAGCTTGTCTGCGGCCTGCGGTGCGCTGCCTTGCTCTGAGCGTGCAAGCTGGTTTTGTCAGGAAGAAACAGGGCGCTGATCATGACGTGTCCTGATCAGATCTCTGGCTCCATCTATCGCCAAAAATAATTAATCTAACTCCTACAATCTAATTTACGCAGTGATTAAAGTATTATTTATGGGTAATATCCTACATTTATGTGTGTAATTTTCATACGAACCAGTTTCTTTACCAGTTGAACTGAGTGAAACGATGCCTGAATTTAGAAAGAACTAATTTAATTCATTTGAACAGGTTTTTCGAAAAATTCATGCAATGGATTTTTAACTTAGAGAATATTTTGATACTATATTTTGTATAATATCGTCGGTTTTCAATAATGAGTCTAACATTTGCATAATCGCTTCTTCATATATAGCAAATAAGTATAACGATCCCTATTAGCAAAAGATATTTTACTATTTATCCACGAAGTCACAACCATATTTTGGATGTCGCACAACATAATAAAGATGTCATTAGTTTATAGTAGGGAATCTTGTGTTAATAGGGATGATGGTATTTAGAAAGATCTAATTTCATCATATTGTAATGTTTCCTTCCCGCGAGCTTAATTCCCATGAGAAAAAAAAAATGCCGGCCCTTTTGATATTGGTGGTAAACAGCAGGAGAGTTGCACCTGGACATCGCTAACGAGGCGGGCGCAAGAAGAAGGACTTCACACAGAGGGCCGCCACAATGGCGATGAATAAATCACTATCAGCGCGGACATTAGCGGTACCTTTTGGTGATTCCTGAATAGGCCGGTGGTGACGAAACTCAAGGATCTTCCCAGATAAAGAGGTGGACCACTCGGAAGGTGAGTTGTTGGTCAATCAGAGTACGATTATCCAGTGAAGGGAAAGATAGGAGGGGCTTCACGACTTCATCCACCCCCTGGAGGAGTGAATAAAAACTGAGGAACGGAGAGGAAAGGGGAATTGGAATTGGAATTCCTTTGGAGGACTCTCGAACGAGTTCAGGCTCCGGGGTACCGAAGAAAGCTGTGTGATCAGCGGATTGAAAGTCCCGACTGAAGTCGGACTTTGATAGACAACCCCGAGGAATCGGCATCCCCGAACTCTCGGCTCTTGAACTTGCGAGCACTCTTGGTAGTCTCGTGGTTTGGTATCACGTGGATCGGTGGAAGTTATCCATCCGATGATTGCTAGTCTTCCTGGACTACATTGCCAATGGAACTTTGGACGTTTTAGAACTATGATTTTGTTGATATTTGTAAATAATCATATTTAATCAAGACTTCTCTGCGAGAAGTATCTCTTAATTATTGCTGCAGTAAATAAAAGTACTTAGGCCAACCTAAGCTTGAATTATTTGGTCACACTTAGGCCAAGACATTACAATATGCACAATCAAGAAGTTATGTTTCCTTCGAAGTGTCTACCATGTGTAAAAATGCATTTTTGCCTTTTTTAATACTAAAATGTAAATGCAGATTGAAACCATCCTTTTACCACATTTTCCCGTGGATTTTTCGCTTCTAGCTGCCCTTCTTTGGAACTTCAGAATCTTTGCCTCTTAAGAAATTCTTCATCTGTAGGAAATGTAAAAAAGCACATGGGGTGAGGTCAAGGAATTAAGTTGTTTGTGGAGGCAGCATAATGCGATGTTTTAACACCTGGAGGAATGTGTGAGCCGTGATATTATGATGTTGGTGCACCCCCGACTTGGTATTCCAGAGGTCTAGTTGGTTGCGCTTAACCAAATCATGCAGACATTTACCGCTACAAATTCTCTAATCTCGGCAGTATTTTTTCGATGACCACTTTTCATAAATTCTTTGACAATGGCGATCAGTTGTGGATGGCCATCAGGCTATTCTGTCCCCTCATCACTGTCGTTGCTCTATCCGTCCATTTTGAACTGCCGATGCCCAATAAACTCCAGTTCGGTTCACTCATGAAAGGTCTTGGATGATTGAGAAGTCTTGGCAAAAGTCTTTCCTAGAAACACAGAAAAAATGCCATTTGAATGCTGCTCCAAATTAGACCCCTTTCCTCGCTACGGGACGTTTTCATTGCCTGTAATCACGAGCTACACACATATGCTGAAGGCATTTCATCTGGATGAAGCCGAGTAAAACTAGTCGGTTACATGACAGTCCTTCGCTTACTCAGCGGCAAATGGCATAATTCGTTTATATTTGGAAATTATTTAAATAGTCCCGGAGCGTTTTCTTAAAGAAAGATTTTATTAATGCTTTTTTTAATTATATAATCAGTATGATAATAAAAGAAACATTTTGTGATAATTTATTTTTCACATATATATATGTTACGGTTAAAATAAAAAATCTGGTTAGCATTAATAATAGCCGATGATTGTTCATAATCATCTGGTTGTCTTAACTCGTAAGTAAGAATCACGGCTGATATTATTAATAATAACAGCGGTTTTTATTAATAATGACAGATTAAATTCATTGACCGTAACATGTACACACATAACCATACAACATCTCTAAGGTACGTTTTCTACTTGCAGAAGTTTCATATTCAAAACTTACGTTTGGCATATTACGGCAACTAGTAGGTTAAATTTTCATGGAAAAAACCCATTTCTAAACCTCATCATTCAGCGCATTTCTGAATGGTAAAAATCGCTCAAAACGGAAACCTGGCTTTCCATTGAGATTAGTATGCTTTTTCTACTCCAGATTCTATAAGGGCGAAATGAAACACGAAACATTTTACAGCAGATACTCGTATTTTGCAGCTGACTTGGGACATGGAACAGATAAAATTTTCCGCCGTTTCTTCTTCGAGGCCATCTTTCTTTTTGCCATTCTATCTCAAAATCCCATTCACAGTTTTCTCTTGTTTAGAAAGATGTCAGAGGAAAGTTTTCGGAATGACCTGAGGTGACAGAAACTCGATTTACAGGAGACAAAACCCTACCCAGAGGGACCGAGAAAGGATTCGACATGGAATAATTTTTTTCCTTCCATAACTGTACAATAAATCATTTGCTCAGTTCTTACTTTTTAGAATTTCTTTGCTTTTACTTTGAAAATCACGAAACATTACACAAAGGCTTAAATCGCGATTAATCAGAACTAGTTGGGGTTGAAATAAAACATTGCTAATAAAAAAACCAATCGTAAATTCTCTTCATCTGCATTTCTTGATAGGATTGCGATGGCTTCTTTAGTCTCTGGTAAACTCTTTCCTATTTTACCTTGTAATTTCTAATGACTGATGAACGTAAACATGTGACACATACGTCACTGTGGATGTGATTTGAAAAAGAGGTGGTTGAGAAACAGAAAGAATAATTTACATTAAGAGATACGAGTCGTAGTTTCTTCTCTTTTCGAAAGCATACTTTTGTGGGAAACTCTCAAAGAGATTTTAGATCGCCGTACCAAAATACCAAACAGTTATACTTTTCTTTATGTTAATAATTAGATTCTATTCTTTTTACAAAAGGTCAAATGTTTGATAACATGGTGACTTTCGTTTTTCAAATACAGACATAATATTTTCTTTAAATCTATTTTTATATATAGATATATTTTAAATTAAACCGACGATAATAGCTTAAGACTACATTCTTTGTATATTAGCGAATCTTCGGATTCGAAACTCACGTCCCGCATACCAGTAAGAAAGACGAATCCAGATGTATTCCATGGAATACATATTTTTGGTTGTAAAAAATCATTCCAGAATGAAGGATGACATTAGACGTGACAATTTCTTCCTGTGAGATCTGAAGGTCCTTTTTGGGACAGAATCCGGGATGAGACTGGGAACTTCTACAGCATGTAGTTTCCGTGGAGAACGACTTGGGGTTGGAACTGATAAAACATCCTACATTTCCTCTCGACGGAATTCTTATTTTATTTTTTGTCCGAACCTGATAACTACTTCGTAGCATCTTCTTTTAAGGATGTGAAAAAAATGTTATGATAAATGACCCAAGTGACAGAAATTCGATTTACGGAAGACAAAGCAAAATCCAGAGATGTCGAGAAAAATTTGGTACATTTCTTTAAAAGATACACATAAATTGAAGCATTTATTTATATATACTTTTACTTTTAACTTGAAAACCATCGAACACATCCGACACCATAGGCAAAGACAGAAAATAAGAATTGATTTAAGTCCCGTAAAGACAAAAGTAATGATAATACATTTGGGAAAAACACTCAAATCGTTTTATTTGTCTTGTATGATACTATTGTGATAGCTGATGTAATCTCTGTGAAATCCTTTCTCAATTTATCTAGGATTTTGCAGCTTTCGAAAGAAAAAAAAGTGGCAATAAAAATTCGCAGCAACAGATCGGAGACTCAGGACTTCGTTCTTTTTCTATAAAAAATTATTTGAAAAAATATCTAACAGATATTGGAATCGCGTTGAAGTAGTACGGACTTTTTAAATATCAAAAAGTATTTTTGTTGAGAATCTGAAAATTGAGTGAACTACTTATTTCTTTTTTTTTCAGAAAAGTCAGAGCTTGGGCTAGATAACTCAATCTTTTTGATATGTCAGCGACAGGGTGTCTCACTTCTCTAGGTAACAGCAAGTTCAATATATTAATATCAATAAAAATTATGGGGTGATTTCTCTTGAAAATTCCGCATTTATTGAAATAAAGTGGATAATAAAAGTCGTCAACAAAATATATTCTGTATGATATCTGTCATTATATGAATTTTCAAAAAAATATATGACGTTAACACAGCAAACGATTTTTACACAAAGCGGAAACGACCAATTCAATGAACATAAATAATGAATAAACATAATTGCGTTATTTCATGGTTGCAAGCAAGCAAAAATAAGAAAAAAAATTAGAAAATTAGAAAAATCCTCTACTCGGAAACATCGTAGCATGATTATCTTTCTAGCATCATTCGTCTGTCCTCTCTTCGCCTGATTGGATTGCATTCTGTCCATAAAGATTTTTACATCACTAAGTTTATAGGAATGATGTGCGCGGAAGCACATTATCATGTTAAAAACTGCATATCCTGCCTTGTTAAAATTTAAATTTCTTTTTGTTTAGTAATGTCTTCTTTTTGTTTAGTAATGCCTATTTGGGAAGGATAATTGACTATTACTTTTACTGAATTTCATCATTAAAAATTATCTTTATTGATTTCTTCAGGTCAACAAAATTCTGGAAAATCCAGGATATTTCGTGAAAATTCTGGTCAAAACTGGGAAGCTTCTGCATGCACATACAGACCGTCCATAACTTTAATCTGAAGCATCATTAAAGCCAAAACTGAAATCTGAAAAATTTCTATCCAATCCAAAGTAGTACAATAAAATCCACACTGTTATAAAGGGTATCCCAGAAAATTCTTTATTATTCTAAACATTAATAACAAAAATACGAAAAGGTGAAATGAAATGCAGTTTACATTAATTTCTCCTTTAATCTAGAAGTGAAGGAATGTAATATATTTTTACCTTACATTCAGTGTGCATTAGCATGACGAAAAATGTTCAATCTGTTCTCGATTTTCCGCCAAGTATTTTTTAATAATTTCTCTGTCTTTAAACTTCTGCATCCAAACATAAATTGAAAGCAACTGGATGTAATCCTGTGGAACATTAAGTGAAACATTCTTTGCAGGGTTTTAGATGATTTTAGGAACATTTCGATTTTCCTGAGTAGTCGCCATTTTCCTCAGATCAGAAGTAATTATCACCATCTACATCTGACTATTGATATCAGAAAAGAAAAACTATTAGGTTTCTTCATTCTTCTTTACGTTCATTCACCTTCTTGTATTTTCTTCTATTAATTTTAAAATATTAATGATCTCTCTGGGACACCCTGTATAGATAGCAAAGAACGATATTCCAGATGGTAAATGTTTTTTGTATGTTCTCAATGCCGTTTTCAGATTAGATTTCGAGATGTAACCAGGAAATTTTACGCCAGGTACTTTTCCCGAAACGACATTGGACATAGAAATGAGGAAATATTCGGCTATTTCCTTTCTACGGTAGTCGCTTTTTTATTTTTTTGCACAACAACTCACACGCAAGCCTTACTTTCACCTTTTTCTAAGGATGTCAGAGAGAATGTTTTAATAAATAACCTGAATTGACACAAACTCTATTTCATGAAGTCAAAACGAAGCAGAGAAAGGGAAAAAAGTTTTTGGTATACTTTTTATGTTTATATGTGTGAATAAATTCACTTTTTCCTTGAAAAACCGCCGCACATTGGGAACACACAAATTAAAAATATTCCGTGATTAATATAGTGATTAAACTTTCCACTTTTCCCTTCCTAATAAGAGTGTGGTATCTGAGTTAATCTCTGTGTAATCTTTTCCCAGTTTATGTTAGAATTTGCAAAGCTCGTACGAGGGAAACTTCTTATCGATGCATCTTAGCAGATATAATGAAAGGGAGAAAAAAAATGAGGGGAAGTACCATTTTTAGCACCAGCTAGGAAATGTAGTTTTTTCTATTACTTTGATAAAGGATTCATATGGAAACCATCTAACAGGCAGTAACCCTTAACTGACGTCAAGAAATTTATGGCAAAGCTGAAGTCGTGATGCCATTTCATCCCAAGCTAGCATTATTATATTAGAAAAACAAATAAAAGCAATTTAAAGCAATTTTTGCACGTCGTATTTATTACTTGAATAAGTCAGTAAATATATCTCTTGTTAATTGTTTTTCCCAAATGGCCATTTATGAAGTCTTACAGTTAATTAAGACTTAAATTTACACTTACAAATGAAAAAAATACATGCCATTTATATTAATTTTTAATTAATGATTTAATCACTAAAGTGTAATTTCTATGGTTGTATAAAGAAAATATATGGAAACAAATAACATCAAAAATAAAATTTTAAAATTCAGATATAATTTACTGCATTTTTACAAATATCAAAGTAAGAGTTTTTACGAAATCAGAAAAGCAGCTTTTGTAAATAACACCGAGAGCCTGCATTATTTCACTACAAGCACTAGCTGCACTTTTCTTATCCTGAACCTCAGAATTCGATTTCTTCAAATTATTAATAAAAATAGTTTATACTCATCCGAGATGTACTCACTATTTAAATGTTTTCTGGCAAGCGTATGGAGAATTATAGTAACGTGAGCCGTAATTTGGTGCCATTCTTTCCATATTTCTTTGTTGAGCCATTCTTCAAATATTTTGACGAAGAAAATGAAAGAACAAAAACTCGAATAGCGTCAAGAAATGTAAACGTTCCGACAGAAAGGTACTGAAACCAGAAAAGGCGAAGAACACTTTTCCTCGGAAGGTAAAAAATTAAAATATTTGTGATGACTAAATGACACCACAAGTTAGGTAAGTGCTGAATTCGCATTGAAGAACAAGGGATCATTTGTTCTAAAAAATAATCTATATTTTGTGACAGTTTATAAATTTGCATTGTGAATTTACAAAAACAAGGAGTTTTGAGAAACAGGGATGTGAGGCCCTTATTTTAGAGCTTTTAATACTTAAGGGTTATAATTACTTTTTTGGTGAAGTGGTTGAATATTTTATTACACTTTAAAGTGGCAAATAAATTATAAATAGAAGTTTATTATTTGATAGAATTTTGAGGAAAACTATTGACAATGGTATCAAATTCAGCCAATAATTGTGAAAGGGGCTTTTCCTTACTACTAAAAAAATTTGCTTCGTTAAATTAAATAGAAAATGTTTATAGTATATCTAAAAAACCATTGTCAGATTGTATCATTAGAGATATTTATGTTTCACATATTTTCTTGGCTATGCCAATTATATAAAAGAGAAGTGATCTTTCTTGAATTATTGTTGTTTTCATTTTTCTTTAAGGAACTAAAAGAATTTAACGCACTTTCATTTATTTCTACCCATGCATACACATAAAATATTCTGAAGTCTTGGCATCAATATTTTCAATCATGGTAAATTTTATTTTCGATAATTCTTTTCTGTATCTTTACCTATACCAGAAAAAAACATCCTTGACACAAAGTAAATCAGACCAAGCGCAACCCTAATACATTTCTAGAGCAGTAAAGATTGCCCCAGAATCAGCAATGACATTTAATAAGGCAACTGTTTCTCCAACATTTTCAAGGTCAGATTCCGGGAAAAAGAGCGGAATCCAAGAACTCCTAAAGCAGGTGCTTTTTGTGGAGGACTTCTTGGGACATGGAATTGATAACATATCTCGCCATTTCCTCTCTAAGGCTACCTTTCTTTTTCTGCACACAAACTCATACACGTCTTATTTTTGCCTTCTTTTTTTAAGGATGACAGGGGAAAAGGTTTGATGAATGGCTTGAAGAAACAGATACTCAATTTGGTGGTGGTGGTGATGATGGGGGAAACGAAGGGAGGAAAGAAAGGGTTAGGTAATATTTTTCCCTTCGTGCTAAATATAAAATGGCACTTATTTTTCCTTGATATCGTTGATATGGTGTATAACCATAAGCTAGACTTCAAAAGAAATTTTTCTATACCGACGACTAGATGAATTATGCTAATAGCAATATAGGATGATTAGAAGATTATCTGTGAAAAAGCGAGAGTGATCTCAACTAGACATTCTAGTGTACTCCCTAATAGAAGTGTCATCGCCTCATAAAAAATGTGGGCATTGGACAGGGCCGGGATCGCCAAGAGTACTTTCGTTTTACAGTTACGATCCTCTCAAGTGAAGACAGCGCCACGGCAAATAAAAATGTGAAGTTTGAAAATACTTTGTTTAGGAAACCATGAGTATCAAAGAGATTGAAGTGAGATGAAACTCGGTCACTATTGCGAAGAAACTGGTCGCCAAATGTAACTAGTTTAAAATGATCTTGAATTTCATAAACTATATTTTAAAATAAATTAATTTTCTTTTCGGATACATTGGAAAAAAAGTTTTCCTTCCTGTAGAAGTTTAAAAATTTATCGACTTACTTTAGTGGTTTGTACGACAGGGAAATTCCATAGCACAATTGAAAATGTTAAGCAAATTAATATTTTTGCAATTTTTCAAGTTGTTTTAATTCACTTCATTCTAATAAGGAAATTGACTGAAAACCTCGATATCGTATTATTGCGTCTGTCTGTGCTATACTACAAGCTGATGTGTTGAAATGGAAATTAAATTTTGAAATATTTCCCCAACATAAAAATAAGGAAAAATTCTTGATGGGAATGAAGTTTACTTAAATAAAAACAAAAAATTACTGTGGACAAAATTTAGCAATACCAGAAAATTTCTAGCTTATTTATTTCTTAATAAGACATTACATGAAATCTATAACTTCATTCTGAGAAAGATCGACTCATAGACGTTCCAAGGAATAAAACTAAAAGGACCCGTAAGACATAGTCTAAATTTGGAAAACTTAATGAAATTATCATTGCCAACTATTTTTGAAGAACACAAGAAAGTTTATTCAAACAAATTAAGCACGTAGCATTTTAAATATGCAAAACAGTCGTTAATGTTTTAAGCATAGTTTATATGAAACTCGCCATCATTTCTCTCTGTCACATTTTTGCTGTAAAATAAATACTGATACGAATTTCTTTATTGAATTGATTTTTAATGTAACCTTTTCAGAAGGATTCAAAAATAAGTGTTTGTTTAAATGTATGAAAAATATATTAAGCCGCAAAACGTATTCTTCATAATAAACAGAAAAACGTTAGAAACCATCTCAGATTGAACCTAACATAATCCTGAATTTTGATATCTCTTTATGATAATATTCTAAAAATGTTTATTTGCAAAAAATTGGACAATTTCCTCTAAATAAGAACAATACAAAAAATTATCAATCCATCATTTGTAAGTTTATTTAGAAATACACAGCTTTCTCAAAACAATTCATGAACACCATTTTTATTTTTCCAAATCTGTAACCTCGGATCTTCCATTTTGTATAATGATACTAGATGTGTTACATCTAGAAATGTCATTCCTGTCGAACACCAACTACGAAAAAACAGCATTTTCTGGACACTTCCGTTGAAGCAAATAAGACCACAAGGTGAAAAATTTCGTTGGATGGGAATACTGCATCCCATATGTTCTGAAGTCCATTTCCAGGATATATTCCTGATGTAACATGGAATTTTATCACCAGAAGGCACTTTTTGCGGACCGCTTGGGATTAAACGAGTTTCGACTCTTCTCTTCTGCTATCCTTCTTTTTGCCTTTTTTACACTAAAACTCATCCAGGATTCTGGTGTTTTTTCCTTAATATGTCATTGGTAAAGGTTTGACGAATGACTAGAGGTGACAGAAACTCGATTTACGGAAGACAAATTGAAATCCAGAAGGGACCACAAAGTGAAGTCCAGAAGGGACGACAAAGGATTAAGCGGAGTAGTTCTTTTTCAAACTTATCTATTTCTACCTTGAAAATCACTAAATATGGCGAACAGTTTTCGCAGTGCCATAAATAGAAATTGATCTGTGCCCAGGAATGTAGAAAGGAACGATGATAATAAAACAAATATGGTTTCGCAAGACTTTCCCTCTGTCATTTTTGATATAGTTTTAATAATATGTGTGAAATCACCTCTTAATTTTGCTTTGGTATTTGTTACTACTGGGTGATGGAGGCTTTTGACAGATGCATCTATAGATTAGTGATCTGAAAGGATGTAAAGGACAAATTTGGAAGGAATCATTTCCAGCAACATATTCCAGAGCAAATTCTCTTTCAAATGGGGAGGAATGTTAATGATATTTCTTTTAAAATTATTTCGAAGATAACCTCCCATATAATTTCAGAGCACCAATCTTCGTTAAATAAGTATTTAATGACATTTTATTTCGATATAAAATTCATAATATCTAATAAAATTTCCAAAGCCTTAATAATATAAAAGCATCGAGAATCTTCTCATAATTTGGATTTTTCTAGAATCTATCTTATTTCTAATTTTTTAAACAATAAATGTAACTTATGAAACTCAAGACCAAGTTTCTAAAAACAAAAGATCTTCTAAATACACTGGTGTAAGAAATTAAGAGAATTTCCAGATTTGGTCGATTATCTCTAAAACTACTGGACCGATTTTAACACTCTCACTACGACACCCGCCCCAGCCGGCTTGGTAGGTTCTATACGAGCCAGGCGGATTTTCGAGCGGGCAAGGGTCAAACTAGGGGTTTGGGTAGTAAAGCGAAGTTCCCACAAGGGTTTCCTCGGGGAGGGGAAACGTCTGCTATTCATGGCTGACAGTGATGAATTGATTTCGCCTGCGGGAAGCTTCAAATGTTTTCAGAAAGAATTACACGCTGAACTATCAAAATAAGATTCTGAAATAATTTTACCCTGTTATATTTTTTACTAAATCTGTGTTTATTTGAATGAAAAAATATTAAAGCTAAGAATACAGTTTAAAACTTTAAATTTCTTAGAAATTCATTTATTAGAGTAAATTTTTTTTCGAATTTCTTGTAATGAAGACAAATATCATTTTGTACGTTAATAGATTAACAATGATTCCTTTAAAACGGGTTAACTTTTACTCCAGAAAATATAATTAATATGATTTTCTCATGAATATGTAATTTTTTGATTCACTGGGCTTGATTGAAGAATTCAAGATTTTAAATATAAACGAACAAAAACAAAACACTCGCAAGCTGTGCTAAATTTTATTAGTGATGTACTTGATTTTAAAAATTTCTTGTAATTTTTCTTCTCGATGACAAAAAAAATACAACAGTTTTTATATTTTTATAACTTAATTATAAATTAATCGATTAACTGAACTAAATTTCAATTCCTTACAAGAGGTGTTTCATAATTGCAAATTTGTATTAAAAATTATTTCAAGATTACATAATATTTATAATAATGAATTAAAAAAGATCAATCAGTAAGGAATAATTAAAATAGAATGCTTTTTCCTTTATATACAACTAAAGAAAAGAGTACATTTAAAAATTGTTTTCATTAATTTGTTTTTTCTTAAAACAATGCTGTAAATGGTTTGGTCAATAACGTGTTAAATAAAGACACTAAATTTTGTTTCTAAGCGATAAGGAGTCATATTATAAAATCATATATCAGTGATTTAACTTCATTTTTTAGAAAAAGATAAGGATTGATGTTTTTCTACGTGACGTTTGAGGGACCAATAATTAAAACACATTCACTCTAAAAGCTTTCCAAACTGATTTAGGATTTGGAAAATTGGAAATTGTCGGAAACATTGTTTAGTCAATTCATTAAATTTTAACCAATCTCAAAAATTAAAATTCATGAAAAAAATCAAAAACTTGACTGAATTTTAACCGGCCAAATAAACATTTAGAAAAAAAATAGCTTCGGCTAAAATATTTTACCTCAAACAATTTTAAAATATGGTAAAACCCACCGAATCTAACATAGTAGATTTACTACTTTCTGAGTTTGCTGCTTATATTGTTGATAAGTTACTTTATTTTATATTCTTTTTATTTAATAAGAAATTCTTTTCTTATAAATTAGGTATTAAAAATACTAGTTGAAATTCAATTAATCACATAGACTTTAATCTTGAATCAACTATCGTGAGATATAATGAATGGTGTATCAGTTTTGTTAGTTAAATCCATTTACTAAATTCCATCTATGTTATACTCTTATATATAAATCACTTACAGTACTCTCAATTTTCTAGTTTATCTTTTTTCGTACAAAGGAAATATAGACATTCGCAATTCTATTTTATTTCTTACAAACATTTGCGCTTTCCTCAAAAATAAATTCCCTTAAAATTGTTTATATTTCTCCCCTAGTCTAAGAAAGAAGCGTGTGTTTTTCATACAGAAACATATGTCTCTCTATGTGAAAAGAAGTCTGTTAACCTGTTGCATTGTCATTACAAAATGTACCATCAAATCAATCACCGAATGTCGCTATAATTAGCGTTAAAAATGACCAAGGAAAGAAAACGCTACATCTGGCCTTTACAGTCTATTTCAGAATCATTTATCTAGAAAGGAGTGGTAAAATTACTGGAACATGTGTCAGAGAGATTTTGCTATAGAATTGGGAGCCTTGCTTTGTAAAGGAGCTTATTTTCTCTTGTTCAGCGTGGATTGAACAGGACACAACTGAATTCCGAAGGGGATGTTCAAAATATTATCTTTTTATTCTTAGTCATTTCTGAAGGTTACCAGTTTAGGATGCAACAGGATAATTTATCTCTCTTAAAAGGGATACCATTTTTGTGAAAAAGAATTGTGAAGAATTATAATCCAAAAGTTTATCAAATAGCTAGTAAAAGGAATATAAATAGCCATGACAAATTTCATTTCCTGACTACGGTGCTACATATTTTTTTATAATTAAATAAATTGTTTGAATATATTGAGCAAAATTACATTAAAAACAAAAATATTATAAACCCCTACTATCGGGGTAACAATTGAAAAAATCCCATTATGTTCTCCATCGAGGACTGTATCATTCAACCAGCGACCCCAGTCTCTAGCCCTGGGTCACGCTCCAGTGCGCTTTCGACCACCAACTGTGAGGAGAAAAAGGGAGAAGGCGGACGAGTCCATTTCACGAATCCATATGTCAACAAAACCTCCGTATACAAAGGTAGTAAGATTTTGAGGGCCGCTAGGAGTCAGAGGGTTAATGAAATTTGATATGTGCATACCTTGATACAATACAAAACAAATAACCATTCAAGAATTGTAATACACACGCATGATCGTGCGTAACACTCGTTGGAGTCTGAAGTTATGAAACAGCGATTGCAGAATAAACAAAAAAATAGGTTAATAGGGGGGGCATGGTTCCCTCTTACAGATATACAGGCCTTGCAGCATGAATTCATACTTGAAATAAGACAGTTTATCATTTCCTGTGGCAAATGATCCCACTCGTTCAGCAACGCTGTTTTCATTTCCTGGATGGTTCTCGGAGGGGTGTTGCGAGTTGCAATTGTCCTTCCCAGAGCGTCCCAGACATGTTCTGTAGGATTGAGGTCTGGAAATCTGGCTGGCCAATCCATCCGGCGAATATCCTTACTCTCTAGAAATTCATCGACCAGAAGAGCTCTATGTGACCTCGCGTTATCGTCAATTAAAATGAACTCAGGGCCAACTGCACCCCTGAAAAGGCGAACATAGGGCTCCAAGATCTCATCCCTATACCTCAGACCAATCACAGTGCCTCTTTCAAAGACATGGAGAGGTGTTACAACATGATGCCTGCCCAGACCATTAAACCCCCTCCGCCATAATGGTCGATTTCGCGGACATTGGAGGGTAGGTAAAGGGCCCCTGGTTCTCTCCATATGAACATATGGCGAGAATCGGTGTTTAGGCTGAACCGGGACTCATCAGTGAAGAGAACAGTCGCCCATTGATCCATACTCCAATCTCTATGCTTTCTGCACCATGCTAAACGGACTCTCCTGTTCGTAGAAGTGAGCGGGACGCAAACAGCAGATCTTCTTGCAAACCACCCTGTCTCATCAAGTCTTTTGGAAACAGTCACTCTTGATACACGGGTTCCTGTGGCTGCATACAAGTCACGGGAGAGCTGAGAAACTGTAGCACCCCTGTTACGCCTCGCTCTAATGGACAAATTGCGATCTTCTGTGGCCGTGGTGGCTCTTGGACGACCTTGCCCAGGCTTTCTCTCGATGGATCCGGTATCCTGGAACTGTTTCCATAAGTTACACACGACGCTGGGCGTTAAATTGAATTCTCTACAAATCTGGACTTGAGATTGGCCTGCTTCTAGCCTCCCCACAATTCGCCACCTCATTCCATCATCTAAACGTTGGTGGTTACTCATTTTTACTGTTACAATTTGAATTTTACCGATTGCTGCAAAATAACACCAATAAATTCGCCGAGGTGTGCTAGCGAACGAAATGCGTCTTACCTTACGCGCGCTTATCAAGCCTGTTTCTCTACTAGCTCCGCCTACATACACGTGTACGCTTACGTATTTGACGTATAAGATTTGCATTTTCGTCTAGAAGCAGTGTTCTACATTTAGTTCAGTTCTTTTCATTAAATTCGAGAAAATATGCAAATTCTCTTAATTTATTTCACCAGTGTATATATTACATCCTTACTAATCTTGGAAGCAATATAGGAAATCTGATGAATTCCACGTAATCCATTAAGTACAAAATCAGTCGCAAAACCAGTCAATAACAACAAGAAACACAATAATATCATTCAATTTTCTTTCGCTCCTCCGTCGCTATTCCAAAGACCTGTTAAGAGTTTTTTGTTAGTTTCCATCACTCCTTTATCAAAACACTTTTAACTTGCCTGAAGGGCTTCATTCTTATGGGGTAGGGTATAGTAAAAATAATTGAACCGTAAAAACTATCTGGTGGATAAATGAAAATAATTTGTTTGGAAGTGATTTTCTTCAAAATGAGATAGGTTAGTTGAAAGAAGAAAAATCTCCATTAAGTCACATTCGTTTTGATCACTAATGCTAGTTCTTCCTATAACAAATAATTAGATATTTTTGTGTAATCAATTATGTGTATTTTTAATCATTCTATTAAGTTATCAATGATTTAGAAATTTCAATGAAAAATTCTTTATCAAAAAGGTTCCTATATTCTCTTCAAAGACTTTTTTTATAAATTTGCCAGTTTATCAGTTTTTCCGAGCTATCTGAAAATCTATAATAAAACTGTTTTGCATATTAAGTTATCTCGAAATTTAAGAAGAATATTTATCTCAAAGAAATGTATGAGCATCCTCTGTAATTAAGCAGCATGATAAATATTTAACATCCTTAGCTGAATGTTAAGTACCTCTGAAGAATTTCGAAATTATGTTTGCTGAGTTTTCAGTTTACTCCAAATGCATTAAATTGGCCAAACTAATCATGAAAATTTGACAAAAGTGCAATCAGTGTTTAAGTACTTTTATGGAATTTTATTTAAATAATATTGCAATTTTCTATTTTTGATGCGAAAGTTTTCATTTAATGTGTTATGTGCCGTTATTTGAATTCTTATAAAAAAATTATCGAATTCGGCTCTTCATTAAAATTGCATTCAGGAAATATAAACATTATTTAAATTTAATTTATTGCTGCTATAATAATCTCACATTCAATATACAAAATATTTCAGAATTCAAATGAAGCTGCTGTAACCACTAAGCTGCTGCAACACTAGATCGAATTTTGTTTTATTTTAGAACCACACCGACCAGCCTACCCAACAGGGTAGATATATCGAATATCATATATTTTATCTCTTTATTATCCAAAATTTTTAAACTCTTCCACGTGTTTTCTCGGCTAATTTCAGATGCTATTAGCTTACCAAATATTCTGCTTTTATGTATTAAAAAATATGGTTATATATCAATAAACCTTTACAAAACATTTGTTAATATAAATCAGGTTCATTTATCAATGCTGGAATATACTTTTTAAAAATTATTACCTTTTATAGAATAATGAATCTACACTGGGCATCAATATTTTCGCTTCGCTATTTTGTTAGTAGATTATATACTTATTTTTTAAGATGATATAGCGGAAAAAATTCTTCCACATAAATAAATAAATTCAATAAATTCGAAAATAAAAAGGTTCTCTTGGAAAAGTCAGGAAGTGTTTTGTGAATTATACTCAGAATTGTTGTTATAGTTATTCTTGTTCGATAATTTCCAAGCACAGTGTATAGCAACCTTTATAACCCAATCTTCATTGATACGCGTTCCTGATGAAAATTAATTTACATTCTGTAATTACATTCATTTCTGTTTACATTCTGTCTTTGTGTAAGAAAATTGACAGAGTGATAATTGAAATCTGTCGGTTCGCCATTTATGAACTTTATTTACACGCTTTGACTGTTTTATCCGTTGGTGTGACTATGCGCACAGCAATCTGTTACAGGGGGACTTCTTTCTCTGATTTTTTTTTATTTTGTAGAAGGAGTTGAAAACTTTTTAAATATTATGACAAGTGTCCTAATTTGAAAGGCAGATTATGTAGAAAGTAATATACTGTTGTAGTTTTTAAATGTACAAGTCATTTTTTATCATCCTGAGATATGGTATAATAATCTATACATAGTTCCAAAAAAATTAAGTAAGAATAACAATATGGTCTTATCGCCTGGAGTCAAATACAATCAAAGTTACTTTTCGGAAATGTCACGGTGAAGATTTTCAGCGTGTTGATATGGGTCTCCTTGGTGTCTTGAAGCTCTTCGTTGGTGCAGAAGCGCTGTTCTCCAAGACCTGTCTGTCAACTCTCGAAAAGGGGAAGTCATCGCCGTCTCTCTCTGGAACCACTTAGGCAACTCGCTGAACAAGGCCTTCACAAGCGACATACGTGCGTCCTTGTCCATTCGCATTACGAACATTAGTTCAGACATACTTAAATTCCCTACACTATTCTCACAATGCTTTTCTCTGTAAAGGAGGCTCAATTTGCGATGAATATCTTCTGTGCTATTCCTCTTATGTCTGTAGAAAACGAATGACACCGTGAATCTCGCACTTGGTGGGCGATTCAATCAAGCCGGCCATACTCAAGGGTCCTAAAGCTCTGTTCAGAAGCGCTGTTCTCAAAGACATTTCTATCAACTCTCGAAAAGGGGAAGTCATCTCCGTCTCTCTCTGGAACCACTTAGGCAGCTCGCTGAACAAGGCCTTCACAAGCGACATACTTGCGACCTTGTCCATTCTCATTACGAACATCAGTTCAAACATCTTTAAATTCCCTACACTATTCTCGCACAACACCATCTCTCATAATGTTTTTCTCCGTAAAGGAGGCTCAATTTGCGATGGATATCTTCTGTGCTATTCCTCTTATGCCTGTAGAAAACGAATGAAACCGCGAATGTCGCACTCAGCGTTCGTTTCAATCAAGCCGGCCATACTCAAGAGTCCTAAAGATCAGCTCCGATTGATGTGTTGGACGCCTACCGTGACATACGTTGGGTTGGGAAGCTTCTCTAAAGCTGAGTGCGGAGATCCGCCTCCTACGGCTCGGCTGATCACTTAGCAGTGCGATCGGAGGTTGAAAAAAATGTACTTCGAATAATATTATTATATTAAGTGTTATGCATCTATGAGTGTCTCTCATTGATCACCAAGTAGAGTTTACTTTTCGAACTGACCTAGCATTTATACACTTCTATTTCTGCTGAAATATAATCATTCTATGATATTCATCTTTTAATTAAAAATGGTCGCAAATGATCTATACGAAACCTTGACGCTGTGTTTGCAAATTCAATAAAGTGGAGTTTTATATTAAGTACTTTTTATAATTTTATTTGAATAAAAGATAAATATTTCCATGTTAAAATTTTAAATGGAAAGAAATCAAAGTTTCATGATTGAATTGTATTTGTTCAATTATGCTTTTTAGGGTGAAAAAAGAGAAGATATAAATCAAAAGCGAAAGAAAAAATAATTCTTAAGAATAATCCATTGCTACCTTTCCAATTTTCGAGCCAATCCATAAAGTCTTTCAGAACTCAAATGAATTCTCTGTAATCAACTAAGTAAAAAACAGTCACAAAAACAACTAATAACGGCCTGAAACTCGTAAAATCATTTAATATTTCTCTTCCTCCCATACACTCTTTCCCATTCCTTCAAAGACTTTAGTTTTGGAGTTTGAATCACGTCTTTCTCAAACCGCTATTAATTTGCCCGAAGCAATTCTTCCTTAGATTTTTGTAAAAATGATTTAAAACTTTTACTACAAAAAAATCTGCCATGTGGATTAATGGAAGATCTTGTTTGAAAAGGATTTCCTTCTCAATGGAATAGGTCAGTTGATTGGAACTGAATGAAATAAAATATCTTTTTATGATCAGTTATACTTCTTGCAATTTAAAAAAAATAAATTGTTAAGAAAAATGAAAGCTTTCAATTATAGTTGTTGTCCTCAGAGCTCTTTCACACGTTATTGATAAGGAAACATACAGGCTAACCAACTTCTTAAATATGAAAATGCCTGATAGTATTAAAGATGAATATTTCCTTCATTAAGTCGAACAAAACGTTTCAAAATATTAAATTAAGTCAATGTTTTTTTCTATCACAGTAATCAGATCAGATTTTTTTACCCGTTATCCCATAAATCTGTTTAAATTCTAATTAGTAAAATTTTATTAAACCCCCTTAAAGAATGTTAAGTGTATCTTAAATTCTTAATAGAGTTCATTTGATTATTTTCTTTAAAATTTGGCATACTTTGACATAATTATAGAATAGAATTTAAAACATTCCGTTATTCAATCCGGATGTGTCATCGTAAGCGAAGTGCGAGAAGATTGAAAAATGAAGAAAAAAAGACGGTTAATATTTAGTTAAGACCATAAGATTTTAAGTGAAAATATAATTATGCAACTAAATTTAAACATGAGTTCTATTTATTGTTTTGATTGAGCTGTAAAATAGCTGATTAACTCTCCGACTGCTTATCCTACGATTTCCGCGAGTAGGAAGTAAGTCTATTTTCTACTGCAACCTGCCATTTTCGCAAGATAATATGTTTACTTACTACTATTATAGAATAATATTACACTAATAAAGCTTTGCATATAAATAATAGTTCGATTCTATTAACGGTATTTGAACACGTTAGCAAAAGCTGTATCTAAATAGCGATTTTAAAAAAATCGGCAGTCAGAGGGTTAATTGTGTTGTTTAAAAGAATTCGTTAATTATTTAGAGGTTACCTAGTTAGTTGATTTTTACACAGTATATTTCATGAGTAACAATATTAGTAACCGAGTCCCTACAATAAAACCACAATTTATAAATTGTGTTGATTCGGCTATAAAAGTTTGTCTAATTGATCGCACTTTGTTAGGAGAATTTGTTAATTAATTTAAAGTAGCTTCATTAGCTGAT
This sequence comes from Araneus ventricosus, assembly GCA_013235015.1. Classification (NCBI taxonomy): domain Eukaryota; kingdom Metazoa; phylum Arthropoda; class Arachnida; order Araneae; family Araneidae; genus Araneus; species Araneus ventricosus. The sequence goes on from BGPR01000099.1 coordinate 661,962, forward strand.
TCTCGCCTGGTATTAAAGTTCATGAGTAGCTATACTGGCTATTTGCAATAAACGAAGAAAAATACACGTAATTTGTTTTATGAGCGTCCAGTTTAAAGGCTGCGCAAGAGCTATTGCGCAAACGCTTCTTCATGTTTTGAATTATTGTTTAATTATAAAGAACGAGATTTTCATATCACATCGACATGAACAAATGGTAGAAACGTATTTGCCGTAGAGACAGATTGCTGTCTACGATCGGGTTGGCAGCTAGAGGTTTATTTGGTTTTCGTCAAAGCAAAACTCACTGCAGTTAAGTCAGACTTCTCTCTCAGGTGCTTTCAACACTCATGTCCAAAAGTTAAACAACATTCGTAAGATGCTAAACATTTGGAGTTAATATTATTGTAACGGTTCGCAAAATCTCGTCACGAGGCCATTGGAGAGACGACCAGAAAGTGATGGAAACGAAAAGGAATTTTGACTCATCCACGTTTCACACAAAGCTGAAAATGAGTTGAAATATTCAATAATGGTTTTGCTTGATGTGTACAGTACTTAAACGCATTTTCATAAAAGTAGCACGGTTTTTCGCGGAGATAAAACTGGTTATTTTTAAAAAATCCCAAATTTTAACTCATGTTTTTTGCTTATAACATGTAGAGTTTTCAATTAAATTGTACGGATCTTACAGAATGCGTGTCAACACGTCAGCGAAGTGTTCTATTAAAATTTGAAGTAAATACCCAGACTATTAAAGAAAATAGGATTATTTCTAGATAATAATATTTTTCAAAGCATGTGAGAAACATAGCGTAATTTTTTTATTAAATTTGAAAGTCAGAAATATAGAACGGATTATGTAAAAATCTCAGTTTGCAACTGTAAAGATTCAGAAAGATATCGGCATTGCAAGAGAGGAATTGCTTTTGTTCTCTAAGAGAAACAAAATGTGAGGTTTTTTCGACAAGTTGAATATCCTGAATAATTATGCATAAATTAAATACATGATTTAAATTGCAGTCCGACGATTCGAAGTTTCGAATTTTAAAAACATCAATTTGTGGAAAAAACTTTATCATTTTATTTCTCTCAGAGAACAAAAGCAAATCAGCACTTGCAATGCCGATATCTTTCTGAATCTAAAGGGTAGGAACTGGAATTTTTATATAAGTTGACCTATATATCTGGCTTCCAAATTATAAGAGCAAAATCACGTTACTTTTCGTACGTGTCATTTTCACGCATTCTGTAACTTTCGTGCAATTTGGTTAAAAAACTTTACATGTTATAAGAAAAAAAACATGCGAAAGCATTTGAGATTTTTTAAGGAAACCTTTATATCTTCCAAATTATGCGCGCCATTTTTACGAAAATTCTTGTAAGTATTATGCACATCAATCAAAACCATTGATGAAATGTTGAACTCAATATCAGGTTTCTATGAAACGGGATGAGTCGAAATCCATTTTCGTCTTCATCAATTGCTAGTCGCTGCCCTAAATGTCCTCGTAACGAGAACTTTAGTACAAAATGTGAGATCCTACTACTGTATGTCCCACGAGTCTCCACAACTGGTTGCAAACCATTGTATTCGTAGTAACTTCAAATTTTTCGATCTTACGAAAGTTGCTTAAGTTTTGGACGTGAGTATAGGTACTTCAAATTTGCATTGACCAACGGAAATGCCGCACTGGTCCTTTATCATGAGTCTGGCTCATGGATTTATCTAGATATGCTGGATCAAATGGTATTAGAACCACCTTATGAAGACATTAGATCATTACCGAATTTATCATCCACCAGGACTGTGAAACAACTAACAGTACAAATATATTGCATAACCCAGATAGCAATTTTAGTTCGCAGCAAATTTGCAGCAGACTTGCACTGCAAGTCTGAAAGCTTTCTGCAAATTTGTCACGACAAGTGTGCAAGTGTGAAACAAGCTTGCAGCAAGTTAACGCAAGCCTCGAAGTCACCATAGGACGAACTTGCAGCAAGCTTGCATTGCAAACTCATTGCAAATTATAGCAAAAACATAGTACGAAACACAACCCGAGATAGAACTCGCGACCTCCCGGTTCCCAAGCGGAGACGCTAACCATTGAGCCAGCTGAACTCTGAGAGGAGAAGATAGATTTCGCTAATACATCGATCGATTCGATTCGTATACGATTTATTTTAAACTTTTTTCTTGATTTCATTAATTTTTTGAGTTGAGAATATGATTTGAAGTCAAAGAGAGAGCGATTTTCGCTAATAAATACGTTTTGCTAGCAGAATAAATTATGAAATTAGAGTTCAAAAGTAATTACTTTAAAATGGGACAAATTGTCTAAGTTATTATTTTTCAACAAACACTGACTGTTTTTTAGATTTAATTTTGGTTATAAACGTTAAAATTTCAACATTAATTAAAAGGTGATATAGTTTTCTTTAAAGTGCGAGTGATATATTTAGTAAAAAGATGGAAAATGTTTCAAAAAATGTTTTTCATAAAAAGGTTTTTTTTTCACAAATTATCATTGATTTATTGAATTAACAAAAAGAAGGGCGGTCTAGGAGATGCTATTAAAAACCGGATGTTTTTTTTAAAACAGAAACAAAGATAATTATCTCTTTATTGTGCTATCTTTGCATGAAGCTTGTTTTGCAAATTTGCTGCAAGTTTGATTTGCAAGGGAGGTGGCGCTATTTTTCGCATAGAACTTGCAACAAATGCGTTGCAAGCGAGGGTGGCGCTAGTTGTCACAGCGAACTTGCTACAAGTTCGTTTCAAGTTTGACGCGTCACATTTTGCCGTGACAAGGGAATATCAAGTCAAAATCAAACTTGCTGCAAACTTACGTGCTATCTGAGAATGTTGTACGATTATATCACACAAGTATATTAAAAACAAATACTGATATATCTGCTTCACACAAGCTGATTAATGTTTCCTTCGCTGAGTAACTTTACAAATCATTGCTTAGGAAGGTTGGTTGATAAATGCTGTTAAGTTAAATCCTTATTAATGGAAACGCCTAGCTTGTTTACGAATCAATTTCATTATTTATACTTAAGTAATTCTGATATGTACCATATGTTCTTCAGTTCTAATTTTTTTCTCCGTCCTTCAAATAGATCTGATCAGAACCGAAACATTTAATTTCTGAGTTTAGAGTAGAAATGATTTATAACAACTGTTATTGCAACGAAAGTTTAAATCTTATTCATTTAAAATAATCTTTTAAATTATTTTTCAAACACAGACTATAAATAATAGAAACAAATATGCCCAACATTTAATTTTCAAGAAAGAAATTTAAACTGACATGAGACCAATAAAAAGAAATCTCAAATAATGCTATTATCAGATAGATTTTTTTTCCCGTTTCCGAAATAATGATCGGACTGCAGATGACGTGTATGAAGCGACAAAAAAATATGTTGAAATAGTTTCCGAGAAAGATGAAGCTAATTGAACGACAATTGCATCAGTTTCTGCTCGAGGCGAAAAAGAGCAAAAGCTTTTAAAGTATTTTATGACAGGTTTAATAAAGGTTTCTCAGTTATAGTCACAAAGATCAATATGTGACAAATATCTTATTTGATGAAGAAGAAAAGTTTTAATATGTCTAGTAAAAGTCAGTTTTCGAGTTTTTCTGGCAATAAAATGTGAAATAAATGCATCATGCTGTTATATATATAAAATAAATATGTACTGTGGAATTATATGAGTTTGTGCCAGATAGGGTGACAATGTGCCAACATGATTTTCATTCTTTCCTGTTTTGGCTTATTGAAATTTCTTGACTGTTAACGAAAGAGAGGGATTTCTCGGTTTAATACCAATCAGCAGCATTGTTATAAGTTGCTGGCTTCCACTGCCAATTGGATTAAGTGCTCATGATATTTTTAAGCATTTTGTAAACATTTTACTTCATTTTAAGGTATATAATATATTGCCATATTTACAGATGAAGAACTTCTCCACTTTCTTACTTAATTTGCTTAGAATTTGCGAAATAAAATGCACGTGAAAAAAATTTTCTGCTGCCTTTTTTAATTAGTTTTCTTTAAGATGTTCAAGATTTATCGTCAATATTGCGTAAAATCGTTCGTTTTAGAAAGTTCTTGAAGCTTCTTTGTGATGTATAAATTTAAGCGAATGTTTTAATTCTTTCAATAAATTTTATCATTTAGTATTTAGCTTTCAAGCTGGAATGTGAAAATTTTTTATTGTTTCTCTTGGCTTTGCATTTGGAAAATAAATTAAATTATTTTCTAAATTTGAATTTTCTTTGTGACAATATCTTAATTCGAAGTTTAGTCATGTTTCAGGCTATTCTTCAGTTGCTATTTTGCACAACGCATCGTATGGTAGAAAATATTATTCATTTACAATGCACAAAATGTTCTATGGATTTGTGTTTGGGTTAGATCCGGGTAATGTATGAAATACCACTTGATGCAGTATATTTAGCATTAGTTCGTGACGCTTTATAAAGAGGCAATATGGCATCTTCTGTTTTCAAAGCGACCTTAGAGCTTGGTGACACCTGAGGTCGAATTTTGATTCAACCCCGATATATGGTGGTAGATCGCCTTCTTGCAGGACTTCCCGAAGGAAAATTCAACATTTGTGTTTCACTTGGAAGGAAACCAGGAAATACTCGAACAGCTATTCAGACCGCAGCTAGATATATGTTACTAAAGTACACATCGGTTTATAAATGTTAAGCGACAAGGTACTTTCTCAATTTTTTTAGGTTAGGTCAGGTTTAGTGGGTTTAATGCCGCAAGAGCCAAGTTTGGCTATGCTGCGTCAAACATATGGTTGAATTGGACGCTGATGGTAAAATGTATATTATAAAATTTAAAACAATGATTAAATTTTTAGAAAGGAAATTATCACAATGAACAAAAGCAGTGATAAAATCCATGATAATATGACAATAGAGATAAAATAGTGTTGAAGAGGTAGGCAAAGACACTCTCTGTAAAGAACTGTGGAAACCTTTAAGATAAATATAATCAACTTTTTAGGTATTATTGAAAAAGCTGTGTTGTGACTTAACATACAAATAAAATAACTTTAAGAAAAGAAAAAAATTATTTGCCTCTTCCTTTGAAATTTAAGTTTTTTTTTTTAAATTTCGTTCTGAAATTCCTACTGCTTCTTTTAAATCTGAATATTTTTGCCTCAAATTTTATTTGTAAATTAACTTGAAAATTTTCAAAGAATTGTGCATGGATTTGAAGATAAATCAAATATCAAATTCAACGTATTTCTTATTGTTATACATAGAGAAATATCTGAAAATTTACCAATAATTCATTTTATATCTTGTATATAATAATAACTAAAACACTGAATGCTTATTGCATGTCTCTGAATAGAAAATAGAAAAAAAATTGTCTGACTCTCTCTGTCTGTCTGTTTCTCTGTCTGAAATAGAAAAAAAAAATTAGCCTTTTTAAAACATGAAGGCGAAGAAAAACCTAGCATGGAGAAACAGCCATTTAAATTAGTCATTTAAGCATGTATTTGAGATGTCATCGTAAATATAAATCTAAATAATTTTTAAAAATATTAAATGTAAAATTTCATAATTTCGGTACAATGAGTAGAAGAGCAACAACAGTGAAATAAGCTAATAAAATAAATATCGGCATTTTTGCAATTTTCAGGGTTATTGTGTCCCCTTAAATAACCCTGGTTATGAGCGCAACGTGAAGATAGAAACCCTTTAAAACCGAACCACTTTGGGAGGATACGACACGAATTGGACTCTCCCAACCTGGGTGGTCATTTACCTCATCATCCCACCTCCTGCTATAACCTTCCCTTAAGTGCAACTTCCTTAACCTTCAGGAAATGTGCTGTATTTGGCAAGGATAATTGGACGCCCTACCGCCTCATACAAGCCTTCGTCGGTGTTAAGGGGGAATTTTTAGACCGCCCGGGACTGCCTGGCTCGGTCTAAGAGGGTTAAATTCTGAAGACACTGGTGGACTGCGTAGTATTCACAGGGCCATCAAATCCAGTGGAAAAATTAGGCTATAACCAAGTGGCCACTGAAAATTTACATACTAATTCTATTTCAATTTTGAACCACTTAATTTGTTTAATTATAATTTCAAAAGTAAAAATATGATCAGGGCTCGTAACAATACAGCATTCGATTTGTAATGTTACATAAACATTTATATCATATAAAAAAATATTCATACATGCATATGCGATCAGTGAAAAAAATCCTAACCTGTGCATGTAAGAGAAGCTGCCTACATTGTCAATGATAAAGATTGAAGCTGCATGCTGTTGCCTAGTTTCATAGCAGTGCATGAGATTTATTAGTTTAATCACACTACAGAGATATATATTAAAGAATAATGTATGTTGTTGTACAATTTGCGAACTTTGGATAATTATTTTCAGTGCAATAATAATGTTGAAATTTGGAATGAATTTAACTATGAGAAATATATTGATGTGAGTAAATAATATATATGTAATACATATCCACATTTATACATAATAATAGATATGCAATATAACTGTAAAGACACATTTTCTTCAAAATTGCATGTATATTCTGGAAGATATAAAGGTTTCTTTAAATAATCCCAAATTTTTCTTCATGATTTATGCTTCTGTCATGTAAAGTTTTCAACAAAATAATACGAAACTTATAGAATGCATGACAATGTAATAACAACGCATTATATCAAAATTTGAAGTTAATTAAGTATTTGATAAATTATTAAATTATTAGTATTTATAGTGAATAATATTTAACAGCGATTGCGCGAAACACACCATAATTTTAATTTCATAGCGTCGAAGTCAGATATCTAAAGCAGCCTATATAAAAATTCCAATTGAATACCTTAAGAGTTTTTTAAAAATGCCGGTATTGCAGCGAACAGAATTTCTGTTGTTCTTTAAGAGAAACAAAATAATGGGAGTTCTTCCACAAATTAATATTTTTTAAATTTCGAACACCAACATCGAATTTTATGAAAATTGAATATCCGGAGTACCCATTTGTATTTTTAAATTAAATGCAGTAAAACCCCGGTTAACGAACTCGGATTAACGGACGAGTTATTCGAAATGCCCCTGAAATATCAAACCCAAAAAACACGTACTGTACTGCACGAAAAGCGAGACTTTTTTGCAACGTTATCCCACTTTCCTCTTTTTGAGCCTCCTAAGAAAGTAATTGATTAATTTTGGAATGCTAGAATTAAAATTAATAGGTATTAACAACATTAATTACTCTATTGTTTACCTGTGCCTATCAGGAGCGTTGCACCCTACTGAGGAGTATCCTTAATAAAGAACATATAGGAAGCTACAAAGAGAGTTGTGAATTCGTTTAACACTCAAAACTTTTCAGAATTATATAATGTAATTAGATAAAAAAAAAGAACTGTAATATATTTTCGCGTCTTAACCGAAAAAATCGATATCCGAAACGGCTTCCTTCCCCAGATTTCAGTTAACTGGGGTTGTACTATACGTTATTAAAATTGCAATTCGACGATTAATATTCAAAGTCTCAAGTTTAAAAAATATTGATTAGGTGAAAGCATCTCATCATTGTTTCTTTTAAAGAACCACAGAAATTCTTTTCGTTGCAATGCCGATACATTCTAAATCTTAATGGTATTCAACTGGAATCTTTATATAAGCTTCCTTGGCTATCTGGCTTTGACGTTATGAAAGAAAAATTACGCTATGTTTCGCGCATGCTCGATTAAGAAATATTTACCACAAATACTCGTATTTCTTCAACTTTTCAAGATAATTATACTTAAAATATTAATATAATGTTTTGCAATTACATTGCCATATATTCGGTAAGTTTCATATGATTTGGGTGAAATCTCTCCATGTTATAAGTAAAAGACATCTGGAAAAATTTAGGATTTTTTAAAAAGAAACCTTTATATCTTAGACCAAATATTCAAGCTATTTTTAGGAAAATTCATGTAAGCAATGTACTTAGGTAACAAAGCCACTGATGAAAGTATCAAATTAGTATCCGCTTTCTATGAAGCGGGCTAAGACGAAATCCCTTTTCGTCTTCATCAATTTGTAGACGGTCCCCTCATAACAAAATTTTCAATGTAAAACGTGAGTGCCAAGAACTGTACGTCCCACGATCCTCCACAATTGATTTTGAAGCCTTGTATTGCAATTACCTTCAAATGTTTCTCATTTTATAAATCTTGCAATACTTTTGGACAATATTGTAGACGTTGGATCCTGAATAAATTCTCTCCCAAATCAGCGACCCCACTTCAAAACCAAAACCCTGCACCTGGTAACTGTGGTCGTAGAAAATAAGGCGCAAAAGATAAAATAATCTCATGAAATTGAATATCACATACATAATCTCTTTAGAAAATTTAAATGTTTTAGCGATATTCTTTAATTTGACTTGTTTCATGTTTGTAAATATGTCTTAATTATTAATTAATCAAAAAATTAAATTATATATTGATTCCGTATACGTAGGTTCGTCTGTTAGTGAGTGAAAACAAACTTATTTTAAATCAAATTATTTTTATAAAAATGAACAGGAATTCTACATTTTATTACACTTAAAAAGGTGTGTTTTTAAGAAAAAGTTTTGTTTAATTTTTTAAGTCACATAAAAATATCTTCAAAAATTAAACAAATGTTGTTCTTAAAAACACACTTTTATTAAACCTCTCATTAAAATAAAATGAATGATATGTCTTTGTCTTAATTAATGTTTCTATTACAAAAATAATACAAGTCAAATAAAAATATCTTGTATTATTTTTATAATAGAAACATTAATTAAGACAAAGACATATCATTCATTTTATTTTATGGAAAAGGATTTAAACTGACGTGAGTTGAATAGAGAGTATCTCAAATAAATATATCATGAGACAGAATTTTTTGAATTACCGAGATGATGATCGAATTACAGCTGACATCAGTGAAACGATGAAGCAATCTGTTAGGATAGTTTCAGTGAGAGATGAAACTAATTTAATGATAAGTGCATCAGTTTCTGGAAAAGCAAAAGCTGCTCAAAGTATTCTACGACAGACTTAATAAACGATTTTTCATTCTAGTCACAACGACAAATATATAATAATTATCTTAAATGATAAAGAAGGAAAATTTTAATATCTCAATTAAAAGTCAGATCCAGGGTTTTTGTTACAACATTTCATCCAGAAAAGATAAAAACAATGCACTGCATACAAAACAATAAGTATGCAATTTTGAATTTCGACCATAATTTTGATTCAAGTTGAATCCTTTTGTATGTTCTAAATTTCGCAGGGTGTTGCAAAAGGGAAATGTGTCTCTATAAACAATTTATAGTAGAATCCTTATACATTACGGATTAAATTTTCTTCTGAGCTTAAAGCTTCCAATTTAGACACCGTAAATGATTCATTTAAAAAGACAACAATGCACATCTCTATCTCTACTAATAATAAAGATGAATGTCTGTCTGTGTGTTTGTTGGCGGTCTACAGAACAGATCGTTGAACCTAGAGCTACCAAATTTGGTAGAGGTACACTTTGGAGGGTTGGAATGTGCATATCGAAGCCATTTTAAAATTTATTATTCAAATTTTAATTATTTAAAAATTAGGCATATTTTGGTCGGTTTAGGCCGTTTTTTCAAGAATAACTTATTTTTAAAGAAATCTATTTAAAAAATTACTTAAAACTTAAATTAAATATAATTAGAAAATTATTTTTATACCATTTTAAAGTGCGAATTTTCACCTTTCTAATGTTGTTAGTTTTTAAACTCTGTATAGTATTTCGGCGAATTTTAAAATATCTTTGAAGGCATTATCTACTGCTCGCAAATCGTTGAAGGTCACAGAATGGACATCACCCCTGGCGCACAAGGTCACAGAAACATAGTTCCCTCCTGGAGGGTGCGAGACAAAGGTTGCCCCCCTTTTCCCCTTCTTCGAGATGACGTAGGAGTACTTCGCCTAGGGGTTCTGAGGTTGTTTTAGCGAGATTCGCAGTTCTGTACCGTGAAAAGTCTCCCCCTTCTAAATTTTAAATACTTATATTTTACAATTTTCAAACATTTTAAACCCATTTTACTCGTAAACCACTTCAAATCCATTTTGAAATGTAGAAAGTGATATTTTCTGTGATATTAAACTTAATGCTATGCCACTTTTTTTGCGGAAATTTATAAAACTTTTATTCCTGTTTCAAATTATACGTGCTTTACCAATCCTTCAACAAACTCAATTAGAATACCATAATCAGATCGAAACAGATAATGAAATATCAAATTATAATTGAAAATATCATATGATCGGTAATGTTTTAAAAACTGTCTAATATTGGCTCGAATTATAGAGTTTAATACGTTTTTTATTTCAAAAAATATTTTTTTATTCTTACACCATTTTTGTTAAAATTAAAGTACATTTCAAATTGTAGCAACAATTTCAAATAAATATTTGAGAAATAGTAGCTAATAACTGCATTCATTTACTGTTCTCTTAACTTTAAAGTTCATTTAGGAACGGGAAACTTAGAACTTTGAATTTACGCATCTAAAGATGATCTTTTTTTGTAATATTTCATTTTGGATGCATTTTTAATCCATTTTTGATTTTGGAATTAATTGTTTCAACTAAAAGAATCGACTAAATATAATTTTTTTTCCTGACAATTTACTTAATATATGATAGTCATTTGTTTGAGTTTTCAATTGCTTTTTAACAGTTTATTACATTTAAAAGTTTAAATCAGAAATTACTTCTTCTGATAAATAGCTTTAATTTAAAATATTAACATTAAATACAACAATAACAACTATTTCAAACATCCTACTTACATGCATTTTATTGATATAACTGAATCATTTTATGTTATAAGTTCTAACATGGACGAACCAGCTGGTCGCCGAAGGCTACTAGTTAACACATAAAAATGGGTAAATAACAGAATCTCTTCATCTTTTCTTCCAAATCTTCCTATTTTCTTCTTAAATACCATTTTGTCTAACATAAATGCATTTAAAGATAAATCCCAATAAAATAAAAGATGAATCTTATTATAAAATTATACTGCAATATTTAGACTGAACTAGAAACACTCGAAGTTTACGATCACTAATAGCAGACTGTGATTTAAACCACAATAAATGAACCATCACTGAAAAAATATTGCTTATAAATTTGATATGTTAAGCGAATTTATTTTATTTTTTTTCTAGAAAAATAATTTTAACCTCATCACGGCAGTAGCTATCGGGACACTAATACAAATATTTGTCTAACATTTTTTTCCATATTTGTCCAGGAAATACCAAACATAGTCAGGTTTATACAAAATGCTAACCAGCGCTTCACTGAGTGTTAATTGGCCATTGTCAACGAAACATTGCACTTCACTCCAAGATAACCGTCCAAATGAGAACTATATTTTAATAGCTATTTTTATTTAAAGTTTCGATGTTGGTCTAAATATCTTTTAAATGATCCGAATTGTAAAATATGAACACATCTGCCGAGAAAATGTCAGAGGGATAAGTACATTTCTAACCAACAGTTTAATATAAAATTAAGATAATTCGTAGTGAAATCAAGAAATATGAGACCATTTGGAATTAAAACCAAGTTATAGATAGGCATAAGTTTAAATAGAACTTTACCAGTATCTACAAAATTTCTAAACATTATCAGTAGTGTTTTGCAGCCCAACCTCTATAAAAGTTCTAGCACGGATTAAACAAAAAAGAAAAAAATATTTTCACAAAGTTGCAGTAGTATTAATAAGGAAAAGAAGAAGTTGGGAATTATACTCTGAATAAATATACATTTTTCTTTAATTGCAGCTTTGATGATAAATGGTGATAATTTGCTTCTCTAGTATAGTAAACACGTAATTTGTTTCATACATAATTTAATATTTCTATATGTACCTCTTGAAGAAAATAACTAGCATTAGCATTAAACTAAGCACATAAAATCTTCGTGTAATGCTACTCTAAATGAGAAAATGTGTACCTTTCATATATCTTCCCCATAATATAAAGAAATATTCTGTTTTCTTTAGATGTGTTATAATTTATAGAAAATTAGACTGATATAAGAAACCAGTTGTGTATTTTACTAATTGCATTAATTTTACATTCGCTTATTACTTTCACCGTAACAACGGCCATTATTTGTTATTCTACCATAAACACAAGATGATGAGAATTATTCCACCTGCTATTATAAATTTTTGGAAAATGTGTTGCATGTTTATTATTTTTCCTTAGATAGTTACGTTCATTTACAATTTTGTTATTGCTTCGTTCAGTTACGTATTGCTGGAAAAGGATAAATGTATCAAAGATGAAGCATAAGAAACTGCAATGAAACAAGTGGCAAAATGTTAGATAAAATAAAATCTGACATAATACACAAATCGTAATCTCCTAAAAGAAAATCATTTTCTATGCGATATTTTTACGATTTTTTCTGAATCATTTCTAAAATGCGAAAGCATATTTGCCTTTTCTTCCGAATTCAATATTTGAATCGATTTTTTACGTCTCGCTGTCTCTGTAGTAGGATAATCATTTATGGCTTGAATGATTTTGTCTCATTTTACAGCTTGTAGTGATAATATCTCTCCTTCAGGGTTATAATATATCAGTTACTTATACAAAAGCAAACGCTTTGTTTTGATTGGAGAAAATATTTTAATATTATAAGTCTTTAAGATTTAATTGTATTCTATGAATTATAAATCACACATTATTTTTTGTTCATAGTTATGGTTCATGGGGCTGGTATTATCCATAAGCCACAACGACTGTAATATGCAACCAGGGATATCTTCTACATCTTTAGATGCCTTCCAAACATTAAAGAGATTATAACATTTCCACTTCATCATCCTTTTTAGTTTCTTTAAATACAATGCCTTCAGCTAGCTAGTTAAAAAAGACGGGATGGAATAACGGATTAAAACAATGATTCTCAAATTATTGGTCTTTCTTCTGCGTTAATATTTCGTAAAGGTTACAAATAGAAACATCCCATTTTGCATTTTTCGATAACACTCATTTTGCATAATTATTACCACGCAATATAAAAACAATGAATTTTAGAATCAGTATAATCGCCTTGTTTTATAGTTGATATTTGCTTAATCAAAACAGAAAAAAAATTGTATAATTTAACAAACAAAAACGAAATTCTTTTAGAAAATGAAATGCTGAAAAAAAAATTAATGCAAAACAATAAACTAAGTATTTCACAAGTAAACTAAAGGTGATAAATTCCACAAATATTCTATAAATGTAAAGTAGC
>BGPR01000099.1:729727-762299 GCA_013235015.1 Araneus ventricosus
TTTGCAGCTTGTCAAATTGGCGAATTGTCCTTGTTGTATAGGCTGAGGGTCTCTGAGAAGTTTCTATTTTTCGATATTTTTTTTGAAAATGAAGACAGTGGTGTCAGACGACAATTGATGCCTAAGGACCATAGGGACTAATAGCAGGTACATTGTCGTACTATTTTAGAGAGAGCTCTGTACGACTAAACTAATAAAGGCTTCTAGTAAGTTTTTTTCTTATTTTATTGTATACATAGGCTTAAAAATACACATTTAAGCCTTTTTCAAAATATTAATTTTTTTCAACGCTTTGTACAATACTGGGTTATGAATATCCATAAGCTTCATAAAGCTTTCAGGAAATAAAAAAATGAATCGTCCACTGGGTTGGAGATTCTGTCAGGTTTTTTTTTCCATATAAAATGTACACAATGTAGATGTAATGTGTTTCGATTTTTTCCAAAATGCAGTTAGTAGTAATAAGGTGAGCATTTTGCGCATATCATGACGTCATAAACTTCCATATGAAATAAAAATAATCAAAATAGATCAGTGGTGGGGTCGGGGAACTGCTGATTGTTTCACCAATTATTTTTAAATTAGGATTGTCACGATCACGTCACGTCACAAAGCAACATGACGAAAACTTATTTGTATTATGACTATGTAATATTGTCAATGCCAAACAGTTATACAAAATTATTTTATATTTAGTTAATTATTATTTTACAAACGATTTATTGATTGTTGCATTGAGTATTGTGTTATTTGGACATTTGCATTTTTATGTTAAACTAATGGTTAATGAATCGTACCTCAAATTATAGAGTGTAGAATTTTAGAACTAAATAGTTAACATTCGATACTGGATATAATTATAAGAATTTGATTATCTCATCTCAATTTCTCTTTACGCCTGGAGGAGCAACCAAAACTAATAACAATGCAAATTTACCCTCCTTCCTATTAATCCAGAAGGATATACTTAAAATTGTCAATACATTTACACTACAGGCTAAAGTGCTCTGCTTTTCACATTCAAATTTATTCTGCCTTGGAATAGCTACCGGCTCTCTATTAAATTAATCGCACTGATAAATCAGATTGCAGAATCGACAATTAACCTTCCTTGAAAGGGAAACTGACTGCTCAACGCCCATATAATTGTTGGTCATGTAGTAAATGGAAAGTTTCCCTGCTGAAAGACGTCCGGCTCATTATCATTCCCTGCTTTTAAGCATTTTGGGACGTGTCAAAGTCCTTTCACTAATTGTTCTGTCTCTAAATGGATCTAAAAGGCACCTTGCATTTAAAGGCTTTGCCAAATGGTAGCAATTTGTCAACTCTTATTACAATGGAGAGGCTTGCTTTATGGAATAAATCTGGGCTTTTGCATCAGTAGTTGCTATAAAATATTGTGTAAAAAAAAGATGATTAGTTCTCATGCAGTGGATTCTTCCGTATTCGCTTAATATAAATTTAACATTTTCATAGTTTAAGATGTTTCATAAGAAAAATAATAGTACCATTAACTCCCTATTGTTTATACTCAGTTTAAAGCCGGATATTGAACCGAACTGAAACACATATTTCTTTTTTTTCTGTTTTAGTTTTGCTACTTCTAGGTTTGAAAATCCCAATGTACCATATGATAATTCTCATTAATACACGTTAGATACGGCGCGACGACTTCAGATCATCACAGATATATGCAATTGCTGTTCGAGTGTGATGCAACAGCACATTTTAAATAAACGTCATTTAGATAGTAAATAAAACATAGCTTGGCTCTGTTTGAAAAAACATAAGTTAAAGGCAATTTAGGCTTATGAAAGAATCCAAAATTGACATGAATATAGGTGCGTAAAAGCCATCTGAAGTCTGCAGACAGCATTTAAAATATTATAGGTGACAAGAAGATTTTCTACAATATTTTATTTACACAGCTAATTTATACAGCAGATGCTCAGCTTTCGCCAGCCACGATGTTCTACTCACGCTTATGTACGAAAATGCCACATTTTCTCAAAATACCATCCGTTTTAGAAACACATCTACTGCCTCAATTATTCTTTTCTCTACAAAATTTTCTATCTCCTACGAAACATGTGTTCTCGTTATGGAAGTCTATAAATCAAATAAAGAAAAAATCTATGGGAGACAATCATGATCGTGATGATCGCCTGACCATATACAAGTCTACCACGACCATCCAGGGCCCATGAAAGGTGGGTATGTGGATGTCGTCCGCATACCACCTGTCTCTAATACATGCAGGAGGCCTCCCTTCTGAAACTAAATGTGCGACAGTAAGACTTATGAACGCTTTATGGAAGCTCGGATTGCTTTGCATATGGTGACACACAGCTCTCTAACTACTTCGGATTGCGTTTTAACTATCTTCACAGTACTATTTAGACATTCATCGATGTCTGATTTTCCCTTTCATTTCTCCCATGTTTTTAACATCCTATACTAAGACTGACGATATCATCACTGTGTTCTTGTTAATGCTTGAGGCATGAAAGTGCTAGAACGTTACAGATGATTTTACTAAGCTAATTTAACCAGACTCAGTTGATAAAGATTTCATTTGGTAAACGGTTTTTATTCATTTCCCATAATTTTTTGATCTGTAGTTCTGTACTTGCGTACACAACACACAAATTTAACATTTCTAACATTAAATTATTAATTAGCCGTTTAATTTAATAAAGATGTTGATTCCATAGGTGTGGTGCAATAACCAGGTATAAATTTAGAAAAGTATGACTCAAGAGTCCATGATATTTATAAAAATGAATTCTTAATAAAATTAGAAGCAAAACAATAACAAAATTAAAAAATTCTGTTTAGTAAACTTATTTCTATTTCTCAAATTCGTCTTATTAAATTTATTTTTAATTGTTTTTAGATTAAGCGATCTCGATCTAAATACGCATAAATCCGAACTATATTATGAAAAGATTTAGCAGCTTCTTTAGTTACTTAGAGATAGAAAGAATTCTCGATAAAACTTCCAATCTTAATGTGGCAATTTATGTATTGCAAAATAATGGAATTAGATTAAACTAGATAATTACATACCGAAATGATAATTGTCATCTTTTCTCTCATTTAAGATAATGACATAAATGTATATATATTAGAAACTCCTGATTTCATTGTTTCTAAATCAAGGCGACAAAATACAATACTTTCAGAAGACAGAAAGAATAATTGGTCTTTCGCGATCCAAATGTTTCGATTTTTTAAAATATTTGTTAACAATCATAATGTTTCACACTAAAGTTTAAAATAATATTTTTTGGTTATGTACAGAATTTATTGGCTAGTAAAACTTAGTTTTATTTTTAAGACAAGGTTAATCCATTTCTGACGCAGTAGCAGGGGAAGCGTATGAACTGAGTGTTATGGGTTTCGAGACTCACTGTGGATACATTAATTTTGGAGATTTAGACCTTCTTCAGGTTGTATTGTCTTCATCACCTAAATAAATTTTCAGCTTAATACATTTACACCAAAGAGGTAAGAAATCAGCTTTTAACGAAAATGCTAAAATTAATAAACTTCATCTGACATATTACAAATATGCAAATTATAAAATTCTAAGATATAGAATGCTTCTGTGTGCTGGATTTTCGTCTAGACACTATTCTAAAGCATACAGTAGAGAGCTTTGTTTAAAACTTATAACAACGAGATATTTTATGAAGGTATAAGCACAAGATATTTCCGAAAGAAAGAAATAATTTCAAAAAGCCATTTGATTTTCTGTGTCCACAACATGCAGAAGCGCAAAAAGCCCTTTATCGTAAGTTTGTATGGAGAAGACATTTTTTCAGTCGAAATCTATATACTGAAATAATTTCTTTTCTTCAAATAATGTTTACACTATTTCTAAGAATTCTTTCTACATCAATAAGTCAATAAATAGAACCACCTAATCAGCATCGATTTGAATATAATAAGGAAGGAAGGTTCCTCGAGTTATATATAGATTTAAGCACATTTCCTACCATGCCCTTGCTCTCTTCCAGGGTAACCTGAATACTGTATTAGCGAATAGAATAATGTACATTTTAATTATTATATCTCTAAACATCGCATAATAGTATTGTATACCATACCTATCAATAAATTCAATCCATTAGCTTGATGAAGTTCTTGAAATGAAACCTCATAAACGCAAATTTATAATCGAGGGAATTTACAATGGTTGACGCGTGTGAAAGAATCTCGACTTCTGAACCCTGAGGAACGTACAGTCAATGCTAAATTTCATGGAATATTTTCGTATAAGGGCTTAATACACATGAAAATTATCGTGGGTTAACTGCTTTCTCATTTGTACCGCCGAAGTTTGAAGTGGGATGCCAGCTCAAGGCTGTCCTCTTCATCTGACCAATAACAAACTTGTGAACTGTTTAAATATCCCAAATGGGATGTTACTTTAACAAATCAAACTGAACTACTCTACACTTGGCCAACACTTTCCAGAATATATTGATAAGAAATAATATTTTCAAAATGACAATTTTTTTTAGGAGAAGGCAGAAAGAATAGCCACAGAATATAAATATTACAGACGAGCAGCTGCTGACCGAAGTTGGCAAGTGTAATTTAAATATTAAAGTAAGTATTAAGAGGAAAATTTAATTAACTTTTATAATATAAATTAATATACAAATGGATGAAAAATATAATTCACTTCTCGAATGTAAAGATGATGTTAAATATCCGGCAATGGTGACATTTACTTACATCTAATAGATAATGAATTATTTGCAAAAAACAAAGAACTCAGGTTTTCACATGAAGGAGTAAAAGTCGGAAATCTAGGCATAAGCGTGATAAGCGGACTATTCTATATGCGCAAAAATTTTAACTAATGAAAGAAATGGAGGACTTAAGTTGTTATGATTTTCTAATAAGAAACTTAGGCTATTATGTTTCAATTGGATTTTTTTAAATTCTCCATATAAAAACGTACAATCAATTTATACCTTATCACAGATGACTGTTACACTAATTCATTCACAATGCTCTCTAAATCACTGTCATCCGAATTCCACAAAAACTCCAAGGCTTCCGGTGCAGTTACAAATTTGCTTCATATTTTAAATTGTAGCATCCAAATATTTTTCGAAAGACTACGAAATTCAAGCATGCGAAAGCGGGAAAAACTAGGTCTGCACCGATGAATTTCAAAATACAACTGACTGCATGAGCATCATCACTCAATTCTTTGAGAACAATTGACTCCAGCCATCATGTCTTGTCGTCATATGCGCCCAATTGCCTATCAGACAGACTGCTCGCATTTGTATTACTTGAAGAGTTGCGATCTTTGGAATGCATATTTGCTTTGCATGGGCATTATTATCATCAGTCAATAATGTAGGTGAAATTCATCTTCTAGACCATTTTCTTTCTGTGATTTTTAACTAATATAAAAGTATGAAATATTACCTGAATAAATTTATATGTATGTTTTCTTGAAGGTCAAAACTCTAAAAAACTTGTATATTGAAAATGTAAGAAAAAAAAATCTGCGAAAATTGCCATTTTAAAAATTTAATAAAAAATACCTAACATTAATTTAAACGTGCGAAAAGGCCATATATATATATTTAAATTACTCTTGAATAACAAATCTTTTTTAATTAGAATTAAAATATTCAAAACAATTTGTATAAAGGCCACTTGTGTGTGCTGCCCTTATTTTTAGGACGATGAGGAAATATGAGTTACATTTGTATTAACTGATAAAAATTTGTTAGATGTTACGGAATCAACTGGTAAATAATTGAACATTAACCTTCTATTCTCAACATTGCGAAACACTACTTTCCGAGTCTGACTTTAAAATGAAAATGCTACCTTATTGATCGAACTCTATATGAACTGCTGTCGATTGAATATAAAAGAAACGAACACTTAAAAATATTTTTTTCGGAAAATTCATGTTGAAAAACTAAATCCCGGGAGTTTATTTTACATTTTCAGACGCTTCCTTAAAATGGGACGCTAGGTATTAAATAGGTTTAAGTCGTGTAAACATAGTTATTGTACAATAATATGCTCCCAAATTATCGAGGAACAACTTTAAAGTTTTGATCCATTTTTAATTAAATATCTAATGATTTTTTAAAACTTTTATGTGCTAGTGCAAACTAACCAAGAAAAAAAAATTTCAAATTTAGTAGTTCTAGATACAACGGTTTGTCCTATAGAGCGTTCAAAACGATTATTGCATCATGCATGTCACATGACAAATCAGGAAATTTCAGAAAACATCCAGCTTATAAAAAGTTTGGTGCCAAAATAAATAAATAATTTAAAATGGCATAATTAAACTATCTAGGATAAACTATCGTTTTAAATGTCAGAATGCATATAAAATAAACAAATAGATAAACTTTTCGAAATAAAGAAATTAACGAAGATAAAATAAATATACAATTCAATAAATACACATTTCAATGACGTAATGAACTGGTATAATCAAAATAAATCTCATTTACACACATTAAATTTGAAGTATCACATTAAATGCGGAGGCAACTTCTGCATCCGTACTTATTCATATCAGTTTGCAAGAGGGAGAAATAGAGTCATTAAGATTCGGCTGTAATATTTTATTTTGGAACCCAATATGCTGAAAGTAACAAAATTCTTAAAAATGAAAGCAGGGAAGATCGTTAAGTTAATTTCAAAACTTCGAGAAATAAATCTTGGTTTCACCGCTTCGGGGGTTTCAAGTCATTTCTATTTCTTCATGGCGCAGATATCTCGTATTTATGGATATTTTGTATCTGTAACTGCGTCCAATGATGATAAAATGTTTAAAAGAACGATATTATTATGAAATGTAAAATTCTGTGCCTTTTATAATGATTCATGATTATGGATGCTGAATATATTTCTTTGAAAACTTTTCTTGCGTTAAAATGTCTCATAGAAGTAAGAGAGATCAGAATATAAGAAGGAAAAATTGCATGAAGTAAAACGAATATATTAATAACAATTTTGCAGCATGAACAAAAGTAAACATAAGCATAAACTCATACAGAACTGAAATTAAAATACTGTCTTTACGTCCTTATATTCTTCCAGGTATAATCGATTATAAATGCGTGACATTATGCTTAATTAATGATGACGCTTACTTTAGAATTGAAATTTATAATAAATTATTTAAATGCTGTTATAAATTATTGTAACTCTAAACTCACAATTAACTATCTTTCTACAATCATGGTGTATAAATTCAAGATGATTTATTTTTTATTGTATAAAATGGCACATGTGATAATTGTCCTATTTTCTGTATTAACAAAAACTTATTTTGTACCTTAAATAATATTCTAGAGAAAAATTCGATTTAATTTGTGAATATAGTACGTATTGTGTTATTTGAGTTAACAGAAAAGCTCTATATTTCATTAATATTCAAACATCAAAAGCTTAAAAAGAGGCATTTAATTATTATAGTTTTGTTGCGGTTCAATCTCAACAGTTTGTGTGCACGCAACCATTCGATACTTCAATAGTATTGTTATAAATAGATATAATTTTTAAAAAAATACAAAATCCAATTTCATCCAATCTAAATATATTTTGATTTTTCAAAAGAACTTTTTTCAGTATTTACAAGTAATTTGTATAATTCTTTATATATAAACTTACAGGTAGATATTACGGCAAAAATGATGATTAAAATTTATTTTTCAACAATTAGTTATAAATTTTGGATTTATATTGTAGAAAATAAAAACAATTACTGCCCTCTTACTATTTGTTTCATAAAGACAATTTTATTGTAAATGAAAGTTATTTCTTTTCTTACTGTAAAAAAAATAATAATTTTAGTCTTTATTATCATCCATTTTTCACATTCAATGTTCTCTAGACATTAAATTTGCATAATACCTACGAAAAATTTTAATATTTTTGAAATCGCTGGACAGTTCATAATAATATCTTGAACCATTTGAAATTCTGAAAGACATATTTAATTTTGCATCTATAATCATTTATTTTTTAATATTTCGTGATTTCAAAAGATTATTCATTCTCAATGAAAAAAAAATTCAAAACGTGTCATTACATATAAATATTCCTCTGAAACTCTCACTTCCTGCTACTAAAGCATTTTTTTCAAGTGACATCATTGTTCATATCTTCTATTCCGATTTGACTTGTCATAAGGAAACAGAGAATCGTATTTACCCTCTGACTGCCGAATTTTTTAAATTACTATTTAGATACAATGTTTGAAAATGTTCAAATTCCGGTGAATCAAGCGAATTGTTATTTCCTTGAAAGACGTTATTAATATAATATGATTCGACGTTTTAAATGTATTAATTAAACCCAAAGTGCAAGCGAATACAAAAAGTACTAAGTAAAACGCGGGACTTGGTTCCAACCAGTGGAATGGGTGGGATAAGAAGTCAGAGGGTTAATTCTGAACATAATTTTCTCACGCGATTCTCATTCATATCAATTGATACGATAGAGAGATACTGAATATTTCAGTTTTGAAAAAAAAAAATTATTTTGGATCGTGATATACAGGCATCATTAGTTCTGAAGAGGTCACATTGTTTGCTAGCTGTTTATAATAGAATAATTAGTAAACTTTTTGCTTTGGGTGGCATAACGTATATTTACCCTTTGCTGAGTACGGCGTATAGAGTGCGCCAGTGGGTATTTACCATAAGCTATATAAAAACTATCGAATGTGGAGAGCTCACTACCAGTCTAACCTCGTATTAAAATTCCTCCTACTTGCTCCGATTGTTTCACTGAATCAGTCAGTTCGGTCTGATGGCGATTGAAAGTGCATGAAACGCTCTCCATAACCCAACCTGGCTATCACGAAACGGCTTAAAAGTATCCTTGCAGAGCAATATTATACTGTTTGGGAAGAATTAAGCAAGAAAATACCAGCTGAGGACGAATCTGATGCATTATATCTTGATGGTAGAAGTGATTGAGTAGCTATTGAGTAGAGCGACCAAGGAGCAGATTCGGAGACTGACGTGGAAGACAATCCAGTTCATGTAGAATATAGCGACTCAAACTCGAAAAAAAATGATCCACCCATTCAACCTCTAATCTTTTTATACCATAAAAAATAAAATTGTGCATAATTAAATAAGCGTAGATTTAAAAAAAAACAAGATGGCTCATAAAATGCGCCAACCAGATCTGAATGTTCTAAAAAATCTCTTGTCCGCAATGGGTTAGTAAATAAATCGCTTGTAATGCTGTAATTAGCAGTTGAGTTATAAACCAACAAATCGTTTGAATTAAATATAACTTATTCACATAAAGCTATTGAGTATCTAAATTGTGTGCGTAATATAAACACGCAAAGTGTCAACTGATCTTATACAATTAAATGGCAAATTGATGAAATGAAAGGAATTTTTCAATTATGATTTGTTTAGAGTTGAATATTAGAATAAACACACCGTGGCAGATTAAGATGATTTATTCCTTAAAATAAAAATTTTCTTATAATATATTGCTTGCAAATAGTAAATTAGTGTTTTTTTCCCAACACTTTAATCTTGACGAGAATTTATATGTATTTGCTCTGTCGATATGAATTGCTCAATAACATATAACTGAATACCAAAAAGCAATACAAGGTGTTAATCAAAGTGCAATCTCATCCATATAATTTTTAAAGTCCGATATCTATATACAAACAAATGATATCGACTATGAGAGATAGCATGTGCCGCTTTACAGCGTTTCCTAGCGAAAAAAAAATCAAAAGTTACCTTGCCATTCTCTAATCTATGCGATATACAGGTATATGGCCATTTTTCAAGTTATACATCAGAATCTATTTACTACCAGACGCCCGTTTTTTTGTTCACGGTTTACAGTACTATTTTATCACTAACTGCTCGAGATTCGGGCAATTATTTCTCATTTTGCACATTTACTATTCTCTACTTGACTAGGTGGATTGAATCTCACTCTACATATTTCTGAGCGACAATTCATCAGATTTTATGGTTGCTTCCACGGATTTCTTCCCGTTGATATATGAAATCCCTTGTGCAACGCTGCAAGAACTTCGAAGATTAACTGGTGACTGTGTTGGCGTCTCACCTGAAAAGATAGATGAAGAATAGAAATGAAATAGATGAAGAATAAAAGATCAGTTATTCATTTTTATACCCAATACAGTTCAAGAAATATCTTTATTAATCTAAACATTAACAAAAACACGAAAGCGTGTAATAAAATGCAGTTTTCTTCAAAAGAATGAATACATTAAGTTTTTTTTGCAGTGAATTTAATCAGCTCCTTTAGTAGCACGAAGAATATCCAGTCTGCACTCAATTTTTTTAACACATCATACGTCTTTAAAATTGAAAGTGCATAAATTGAAAAACACTTGGTGGACATCTATGGTACTTCAAGCAAAACTTCTCTGCACGGTTTTCAGTGATTTTGTATCCAATAACCGCAACACACACTGCCCTTTCTCCTGATAAACGACACCATTCTCGTTCCTTGTTACACCTATTAGGTAATTTGCGCCTTCTACCTCAGACTATTGATAATGGAAAAGAAAGCTGTCAGATTTATTCATTCTTTTGAGGCAATCTGCATTTCATTTCATTTTCTCATATGTTTTAGAATAATCTTAATATAAAAAAGTCATTGTGGGTATGTGGCTATGCTCCACATCTCCTCCTAAACCAATGGACGGTTTTCAACCAGATTTTGTACACTTATTATTTAAGACAAGGGGAAGACACTTATGAACTTTTTTAAGTCCAAAAGTTAATTAAACAGGCAGTTAATTAGAAATTGACCGAAACCGTTTTTCCGCAGTAACTTCGGAGCAAATTGTCTGACAAAACATATTTTTATACCATCTTAAAGTTCAATTTTTTACCTTTTCAATGATACCAATTCCATTTCTGTAACAGTTTTCTTTCGATTGTTATTAATTTTTAAAAGTTCAGACAACAATTAAATAATTAACAAAGCCCATTGACTCGGCGATTCTCGATGAAGAATATTTTATTTTTCAATCGGCTGTCACGTGATCCTTCAGGAATGCGAAAACATGTGGAATAAATTATTTTTAAAATCAAATATCACGTAACCATTCTTTCCGCTGTAACTTCGGAACAAATTGTCCAATGCAAATTATTTTTATACCATCTTAAAGATAAAGCTTTTGCCTTTTCAATGATACCAAATTTATTTCTGTGACATTTTTCATTCAATTTTTATTAATTTTTAAATTTTACGTGCAGACGATTTTGAAATAACGCAAATTTATAGCTACTCAGTTGCTAGGAAATGGTTAGACTTTGAACTAATTTACCTTTATTTCTGAAAATTTTGCTTATATTTATAAGTATTCATAAAATAAGGCAGAATTTACATGTATCTGTCTGTCTGTCGGTCGATCGGTCGGTCACAAGAACTCCTCCTAAACGGTGAAAGGTAGCGACGTGAAATTTCCACACGGCATTCTAGAGCATATTTTTAGGTCAAAGGTGTTATTTTCAACTTTCAGAGTTAATTAGTTCTTAAGATATTTAATTAAATAACGAACATTAGCCGCTTTTAAGCCTAATGCTTAGACGTTTTTTGCCAATAACTTCTGAAATCTTTATTAGACAACAATTATTTTTATGCCATTTTAAAGACTAGAAAATGATCTTTTAAAATGGTATTAATTCCATTGCGATGAAATGTTTTCTCCGATTGCTATAAAGGTTTAAAAATATTTTTTAACGTAATTTCTAACAATACTTTTTATTCTTATAGAAATAAATTCAAGCCAAATTACTGTTTCGCGCGCGGGCTTTTTCCAATGTTAAAATTAATATAAGAAAATATTGCTTTCTTTGACCATAAACAACAAAGGAGACTTTACACTTCCGGTTTCCTGTTGTGGTAGCATTTACAGCTTTTAATACGGTTACACAGTGATCCAATGACGTTAGTGAATTATTCTCTCGATGTTTTGTTTAATTTTCACAGTGAGATATTACAGAATATCCTTCTGTAGATACGGTAATGGGCATTAACAAGGAGCATCATATTCTGTAGAGCTCTTCAAGATCTTATAACTGTCAGGGGCACCTTCCGACAAGCCTAGAATGATAGTCGGTGTGCCAGTACTACTAATACGTAACCTCGATATACCGAGACAGCGCAATGGCACACAGTTAAAAATTACACACCTAGGTACAAACGTCGTGAAAGCTACTGTTATGACTGATATAGGGAGAAGAGAGAGTGTTTTAATTCCACGCCTTCCGATAACACCGAAAGATTTATCATCTCAGTTCAAAAGGTAACAAATCTCTGTAAAAATATCATTTGCGAGGCTCAGGACCAGACACTGAAAGTGGCAGGCGTACATTTGGAAAAACCATATTTTTCCCATGGGCAACTATATGTGGCCTGTTCACGTATGTACAGCCCACACAACCTGTACATCCGTGCAAATAACGTGGTATACAAAAGTATATCATCATAGATAACCAATTTATATAACTATATCAGCGTACATGTACAGTACACTCCTGTCAGCCCTCCAATTAAGTATTATCAACCGTCAGAACTTTTCCTTTCCCCTTTCAAAATGCAACAAAACATTTACATTCGTGAATTAAAAAAAATATTAATTCAAATTCTTCGCGCACGAAGTCGAGGGTAACAGCTAGTAAAATCTAAAACAGACACCCTGTACCATCCAAATTGTATTACCGACTGTAAATGTGCCTAATCTCTGCTACATACTGTAGGGTGGGTCGAAAAAAATAAATATTTTTTTTCGGACCGCTTTTTGCGTAAAAGTTGCCTATTGTAATAAGAAGGAAAACGGCATAAAAAAATTAAAATCGGTTAACATCTTCCGTTCGCACATTGTACTTAAAGTTAATGAAAAATTGCAAAAATCGCGCGTTTTTGTAAATTTTTTAAGTTAGTTAAAACTTTTAAAATAAACATGCTTTAGTTTTTTATGCTTGTTTTGTGGTTCAAATAATCTAAATAAATTAAATTCTGATCAATAATCTTATTTTTTCCGTTCGCGCTACGTCTCAGAAAAAAACAGAAATATACCAATTTTTCACAATTTTTACTATGCAACTCTTAGCTCGTTCTACAATGTCGATCAGTTGTTTAATGTCGATATTTATGTGCAGATCTTCAATAATTTTCTTGTTTGTCGCCATAAGTTCATGAAAAGAGTCTTTGATAATGCTTTTGTTTCTTCATTCAATTGTAGTAAAAGATGTTCGAGAAGTTTCACGTGTAGAATTATAAGGGCAGAAAATGAGCTCTTAGGGCTTATGAATAAGCATGACCACTTATCATTTTCCCAACTGTATTATTCGAATAGAGAATCATGACTACGGGCACGTGACTGTCTCGACATAGCGTGTCCCTAGCTTCGGGTGAGTGTTTGGAGGTCTCCAAAGACGATGCCAGGCTTGAAAGAGTGGATGTGAAGTAGCCGATAGTAGACTTCACGGTACCCACCACGAAGTCTGCCAATGCGGTGTTCCCCGAAGACAGGGATAGGGACCTGTAACAACTGTATTATTCGAATACAGCGAATTCCACAGTTCAACGATTCTACTGCCTGCTTCTGTGTATTTTTTGTTTCTGATGAAGGATCTCATCAAAAATAAAAAGAGGACGTTGTTGTGAGGCTAGGAGTATTTTTTATTAAATAGGTGCATAAGAGGAAATCACCATGGTATAAAATGGGAGTAGGGAGGATGCGAAATATTTTTAGAACTTTATTTGATTTATGCAATATAGGAAGCTACCTTAGTCAGAATAACTCATAACTCATAACTCAAAAATATTCACAGTTACGTTTTAAGTACTTATCTGTATATGAAAAATTCAACTTTGTGACCACAACGATCTATTTAATAAAAATAAAATATGTCCTAATTTTCAGAAGGCATTATTTTTCGAAACAGTCCTCTCACTTAGGTTATCAAAAAAACATTCTAATCATTTTTCGACGATTTGTCGATAGTTTCGAAATTATGAGTCAAAACAGTTGAACCATGAATTGTGAAACGGGAAAATTTCGTGTTTTGATGTCAAATAAATACATTTTTAGTTCATCTTTAATCTTTTTTATTAAGTAAACCTATATATAAATTGAAACAACAGCCATTGCAGAGTTCATAGATTTTTCCAGAAATGCAAAATGATATTTTTTACTGAAGTACGAGCAAAACATTACGTAAGACTAAAAATTCTTGGCGGCCATCTTTGATCTACCATTTTGGATGGAAACACACATGAAAACTTAGGGGACTTTTCAGGATTTTTTTCTACACATATCTAGAATCTAATCCTGAAAATTTCAGCTAATTATGAATTACTTTCATATCGACCCCTTTTTGGCATTAATTTACTGTGCTAATTATACTAACAAAGCTTTGAATATAAATAACAACTCGCTTGTCTCAATGGTAATAGAACACATTTGCAAACGTTGCATCTAAATGATGATTTAAAAAAATTACACAGTCAGAGGGTTAAAAACTATATCTGTTTGCTTTCAAAAGGTTGCGAAAACGCATTAGTGCAATTCTGTATTTTGAATTTATTTGTGAATATTTGTTTCTTTAAAAGGTTTTGTTTCTTTTCCATTTTGCTGTCATTCTAATTGTATTGTTCGTTCTAATTTGCTTTTCTGTGTTTTATATTAAGGTTTTATTAATGCTTACTTTTTATAATTCTTAATTTAATTTTTGAAGTTCTAATTTTCTTTAAAAGGCATTTAATACTTTTGCTCCTAACGCTTGCTACAGCCATGCACGAAGTGACTCGAAGTGCTGAGTGCCGGTTGTAACCGCCAGCATTCATTCGAACATTAATTGCATTTTATATTATAAAATACATATATATTAATTATCTTTTACTTATAATAATTATTTTTTATGTAGAAATTATGAATATATTGTTTTAAAGAAAAGTCCCTTTACTTCCAAGAGCATGCCGTTGTTCAGGCGTAAAACTTCAGCCCAAACTCATATACTGTCAAAACGCAATATGTTTACTTTTGGCACGGGATTTGGTTCAGTGGCGTCGTTACTGAGGAGAAAATCGCCGTAGAGAAAGGGTTAATAACTCTCATATCTTTCATTCTTTTGTGTCTCTGGATGCATACAATCAGTCAGCATAATCTTTTAAAACAAATTCTCCTTTTATATTAATAATTTCAATTCTCGTCACTCTGTTATAGGGAAGCACGGAATCACATTAACTACAGAGGCAAATTTCGCTCTCAATACTCATATCAACATGCAAGGGAAAGAGATTGGGTCATTAAGTTTCTGGCGTAATATTTTATTTTGGAATCCGATATCTTCAAAATAACAAAATTCTTGCAAAGGAAGTACGGAAGATCGTTAAGTTAATTTCGAACTTTCGAGAAATAAATTCTTGTTTGAACGCTTGGGGCATCTTGAGCCATTTCCGTTTATTCATTGCACATATATATTTAAGTTATGTGTGCATTTCGTATCTTTTACTGTGTCTGGTAGAAATAAAATGCTTACAAGAACGGAATTTTTCGCTTTTTGTAATGATTTCTGAATACTAATGTTGAATAGATTTCTTTCAAAACTTTTCTGGAGTTAAAGAATATCATATAAAGAAACTCCAAATAAGAGTAATAAATCTGTATGAAATAAAGGGGTCAGTTTTATAGTTATTCAAGTTTTTACAAAATTACATGTATATTTATTTTTCAAGCATGTAATAAATGATTCAATGCAATATAAATTAAGTATATTCATTTTAACAGAATCTTCAATTTCAACAAAAAGTTTATTTCATTTTCAAGAGTTTTTTTTAAATAAATTAACCTAGAAGCACATATTTTTAAAACATTGAATTAAGAGAATATTTTTAAAAAGTGCAAACGTCGAACAAATATATTTAACAATAACTTTAACGACATGAATGATTCTTTGAGTGTTTGCTATATTATAAGTATATCCTAATTCTTGTGTTACTCTAAAACAGACTTAAAGCAAATTTTAAAGTTCTTATAATTTCGCAGACTAGTTTAAGACGTGCTTTTTAAATTATCTCACGGAACAAATTCTTTTATTTCCAATGTCATTTTGAAGTGAAAGGTGCACAATTTGTAGTTAAATTAATTATGATCAATAAAAAATATGTTAATTTAAAATTATAAGTACTTTACAGGACTTTAAAAATAATGCGCACGAAATGCATGTTTTTATATAATATTTGAATGCAAAAAATTTTCACAGACGTAAACAAGTCAATCTTTAATTAAGTGCCTAGAGTATAAACATTCTGATTAAAATGTCGGCTTCTTTCCCCAAAAATCTTTTTCGTGGTTCCAATGGAGGTAATTTACGTGAAACATACATGAAATTGTTAAAAAATAGTTTAATCAACTGAGGAGTACTTTTGCAAATGTAGTATAAATAAGTTGCAGTTAATTCCACTAATTGCCTTATCTGCTGTCTTATTTGAAAATTATTACAATATTTCAATACAATATATAATTACAATATTTCCTTATTTTTAATAAATCATGTCTTGAATATATTTATTTTAATTTTTCTAAGTATAACTTTAAAGAATTCTCTAAATAAAATACTAATTCAATAGTTGAAAGGATTAACAATTAAAACATAAACATAATTTAGCCTATAATAATTTGGTCTTCGTTTAAGAAAGAGATGAATATTTGCATTCAATTCAAAATAAAATTCAACTAGATTAATATCATCGTATTCTGATATTTTAATGAGTGTTTAAACGTACTAAGGGACAAACACCAGAACTGATTTTCTTCATGTTTCAGGAAATATTTTGAATGGAAATTTTAAAAGATACACAGATTATAAAAAAATAATAATATAACGTGTTATATGAATAATTCGCTCCTAAAATCTGTCTTTGCGTGTAAAGTCATTTTGTGTCTGCCAATTAAAAGATTTTCCATTTTTATTTTCTGTTAAATATAAAGAGTGAAAAGACCGGATATTATAGTAGTGGAATTCAATTTTTCGATTTTAATTATTTGACCTACAAAAATTACAACTACTTTAGTCTCTCTGACTGCACAATAATTAAAAAGTGGAATGAGATAGTCGAATGAAAATCGGAGAAATAGCAGATTTGTTTCCAGATACAGAAAGCCTGTATGTCCATCCTTGAGCACATGAACAAAATAATTCAAATAGATAATGAATTAGATTGTGTAGTTTGTGAAATCCGCCTTGCACAGAATTGTATAGCCGAATCAAATTTTGTACCAAATTTATGAAAGAGTTGATGTCTCTCGATCTATCTATTCACGTGTTCGTGAAGACTTAAACTAAACGCACATATACAATGGACTAGGCAAATGGAATTTACATCTAGTGTTTTGACAACAAATCTGCTGTTCTACGCAATATTTTGGACGAAATATAACAAGGGGAAGAGGTATTATTCCAAAACGCATACTCGATATTCACTAAAGGAAGAAGCTAAACAGAAAACCTTCCATATTTCGAAAGGATACGCGAATGTAGAAAAGAAAATACTCCCGCTGGTTAACTTCCAGATTATGGCTGGGAAAGATCGCAGAATACAATTTTATAAAGATCTAAAAATTGGTGAAGGAAAATGGTTACCACTCTCAAGATAGGACTTATGGTTCTTGTTCCCTGTAGTATCATAAATATAATAATCACAATTAAAAAACTATAAGCTGTTTAAATAGAGGGCAGAAAGATGTGTTCCGGGAAAAAGGGAGTCGTAACGGATAAATGTTACAATATTTTCACAATACCATATGCAAAGGAAAATAAAATATTGAGGAAAAACAATTCACACGTTCTGTGAATTTATTTTTAATAAATTTATTTTCAATAAAAATAAAGGCATTTAGGACGCTAGAAAATAGATTTCCTATTTTAACTGGGCAGATTTTCAACGGGAATGAAATAAACGCTAAAAATGTAACTATCATTTCTGAATGTAATATTAACCTAAATGGTAGCGTGCTTTCAAATGGCATTTTGTGCAGTTTCACAGTGAGAGAAATTTAGCTTGTGTATAAGAAAGGTGAATCATTCTGTTGAGCGATTTTGTCCAAAATTTCATATAAATAAACGCTTTCTAAGTAAAGATTTCACTCCAAATTTAATTCATTGAGTTCATTCAGATTTTGAGTTCTAGAGTTTACATAGACAAAGAAAGGACATTCAAATCGAAAGAATATACATATGTATCCCGTTTCATTTTTTAGTGTCGAAGAGGTCTACAATGTTAAAATTTGTCAAAATATCGAGCCAAATTGTTTGATGATTACAATAATTTCGTTATTTAACATATTCGAGAGATTAATGAAATATAAAATATTTAAATATTAATCTACATATAATTGACCTGAGCGGCACAAAGTTCTGTTTCAACTCGACCATTCATCATTTCGTCTGCAAATTTATTCGTTACGCCACCATGGCCAAACGCGTTGTTCGATTTTCTTCGAATTTGAAAGAAATGTTCCTTGAAGTTCTAAAAACTAACGCATGTCTAATGATTTTTAATTTTTAATTCCATTTAAAAATTGTGGTTGTTTTAATAATTTTATGATTGGCTAATCAGTTACGAGTTTTTCCTTTTTAAAGCATTTGAATCATTTTGGTAATAGCGAGACATTTAATTGTAATTTTGTAAATATTTATAAAAGGAGATATTTATTCGCAATTTTGTGAATACTGATAAAAGCAGTTTCTTGTATAAGTATTTCACATTCAAAGAAAAATTTCAAAACCTTTAAAGTCTGCACGAAGAGAGCATATCTTATTTTATTTTATTTATTTACTACCCCAGTAGCACACTATATTGTTCAATATTGTAAAGTTCTAAATGTCAATATTGTAATATTGTGTTGGAAATAGTGTAAAATGTAAGACTTTTCCTAAATTGCTCAAAATTAGGTTTCAATATTGATAAATATTGAGCAATATTATACAAAACAGTTCAACCTAGTTTCAATAATGTATTAATTATTTCCCCAAAATTATGAATATTCCTGATTTCTTATTAGAAATTGAAAAACAAATTCCACACCGACATTCCATTTTGAAATCGACATTTGTTACGCATACGAACAGGGGTTCCGATTCGCGGAAGTCTTGCTTACCTAATCCGTCGCCTTGCCCATTGTGCCACCGAGACCTTAAAGTCTGAAGATAAATTGCTTTCACGAAGCTTGGCTTGATACCATATATATGGTGCATCTCTACATCTTATTTTGAATTTTCTTCTTGATTTAATTAACTTTTTATAATTTTGAGTTAAGAATAAGATTTGAAGTCAAAGCGAGAGCGATTTTCGATAGTAACTACGATCTGCTAGTGGAATAAATCACGAAATTTGGGTTCAAAAGTAAGTACATTTAAAAATTTGGGACACAAAGAAAGTTATTATTTTTCAACAAACATTGACTGCTTTTAGGGTTCAGTTTTGTTTATGAATGTTAAAATTTCAACATTAAGAAAAAGGTGATATATAGTTTTCTTTACAGTGCGAGTTATATATTTAGTAAAAGTTGGGATGGAGATCTTCTCAAAAGAAATATTTTTTTATAAAAATACCTAGTTAGTTTTTTCAAATTATCATTGATTTATTGAATTAATAAAAAGGACTGTCTAGGAGATTTTATTAAAAATCAGAAGTTTTTTTTAAAAAATAAAACAGAGACAGATAACCAAAACCAGATATATATACAGACGTATCCAGGTCGTATGGTTACTTCAGGTAAGAAAAAAAACCGGAATAACAAAACGTTGTGCTATATTGTTAAATGCAAAATTCACAATATTGTCGTCACAACATTTATCAAGGTTGTTAAACATAGAATTTATAATATTGTCAGCACTACATTGATCAACGTAGTAAAACTTAGAATATTCTATATTATCACCACTACATTGATAAACGTTGTGGGAATATAGAATTTGCAATATCGTTCACACATTGTTCGTACAGTATTGGCTTTTTAATGAAAAAATTTTCCATCGAATCTTTTGAAATAAAATCTTAAATAATATAAATTATTAAGCTAAAACTAATATTTTTGTGCTGAAATTTTGCGTTTACAAAATTTTTAAAAACTTAGATACAGCATTTGGTTTTCCTTTGTATTCGCAATATTGTTCAATATTGCCCAAAATACTTTGCAATATTGTTGCCTACTTGGGTAGCCGCTTTTGGCCACCATCTTGTTCGCAGGAAATAGGATTTCAATTCCATCTTGCATAATTTTATATTCATAGTTCTCTTAACAACGTAATTTAAACTTCGGATTGTGGTAGATATTTAACCCATGTTCTATTAGTGTTCTTGTACTTGTTGTGTTCATTGTCTATATAAATGTCCCTAATGGAGTCAAATAACTGACCATGTCCAGTAACCTCTAATTCCACGTTGTCGGCACTATCTTCTCTTTCTTATTCCTCTTCTATAATAAATATACTAGAATTGTAAAAAACTAACAAAAAAAATAAAAGAACAATAATAACAAAAAAACACACACAATGCATCTGGTGCGCGCATACGCAGCAGCTTCCAGGAATACAGAGAAAATAGTACAAAAAAACTATATAATATACTAAAGCTATATTAGCTATACTAGCTAAATATATACTAAAGAACAAAGAAATACAGATTGGGCAGCCAAAGAACCGAGCTCCATCTATTGACAAAAAACTAAAGTAATTATAAAATCTCAAGTCCTCTTTTAATTAAAATTTTATATTTGGAGAAATTAATTGGAAACCCGTTCAACTGTAAATTATTAAGTACCTCTTGTAAAATATGCATTTGATTTCAGCATTAAAATGGCGTAGTACATTTTATGGCTAGCAGCGTGTTAGCTGGATTAAAACATGTTGAAAAAAGAATAAAAACATAGCAATCATAACCTTTTAGCTTATGTTTCTTAATATAAGCAAAGTAATATCTCGTAGAGCTTTGCTTATAGATTTCACAAAAATTTTGATGAAACAAGATATGAAAGCAAAATGTATTAGGATCCTATCTCAAATTTCAACAATGAAAGAGAAATACGCAATTAAATATTTGTTTAAACAATGAAAACGGTTTGAGTCTCGTTGCAATAATGAACAGTATTGTTGTAAATTAAGTTAAAAATATTTGTTAACATTTATTAAAATTCAAGAACACATTGTACGGCAACTTATTTCATAGCATTAAAAAAGTAATATTTTGCAATTTCAGATGGTGTAAAAAGGATTTTTGTACTGTGCTATTTTCGGAAGTAATTAAGAAAAAAACGCCAAGACTTCATTTAATTTTTAAGTAATTAAAATTCTATTGAAATTCTTAAAAAAATGGCTCCCAGGTGCACATTTCCACCCTCCAACGTATATTTGTACGAAATTTCGTAGGTCTTGGTCCAGCAGTTCGCCCTGTAGAGCACCAACACACAGACGCACACACATTCTCCTTTATTATTATTATAGATTATTTTTTGGACGCGAGGGCAACTGTTCTAAGAACTACTGGTGTGTTCATATTCGAGATAGTTTAATAGTTAAATTTTAATCCACATATTTTGAGTGCATTTCAAATTACCAAAGAACTAGCATTTTGTTATACTTTAATAATGCGACATCTGAAATCAGAGCCTTATAACAATATTTTAAAGTAAAATGTTTGGCAACGTTTGTAATCATAGCAGCAGACGATAACAAATAAAATATTGATGAAATCTTGGCTCCGTGAAACTCTATGACTATAGCAAGATATTTAATATAAAAATTACGTCTTCTAAAGATATATGAGATCGGATTAAACTGAAACATTTATGGCGTAGTTATAAAATACCGATATTAATCAACTAATGTATATATTTACTAATTGTACGGAATGTTGAAGCTCAGTGTTAAAATAGTATCGTCGAACACGATACTTTAAATGGAATTTTAGGTGACTGAAATTTTATTTTCAATTTAATATGATGCTAATATTTCAAACGAAGACTTTTTATCCTAATTCCAAACAATGCTTAAATAAATTATTAAATCATATTTTAAAGGAATGTTTCGAAATTTCAGTAACAGAATTTTATTGGAATCATATAAGATAACGAATTTTATTACATGGGATTCAACATGGTATTATCATAAAACAACATATATATAATTAGTATCAGTTTTGCTGCATGAAATTTTTGTGTATCTTCATTTCCGTGCAAGATAACTATTAAATTATTTGTCGAATTCCAAAAAATTAGGATTATTTGATCATATCAACAGAAAGGTTGCTTTCAAAATTAATATAAATCAGAAAAAATCAATAAAAAATTACAATAATATATACGTATGAATAAAAAATAAATTTAATAAACACAGATTTTCAAACTACACTTTTCTTGGGGTTCTAAATAATAGATTTTTATTTTAATCGTTTTCTACTTTTTAACCTATAATTATTAATTCATTAATATAAATATTTCGGAATTTTTCAATCAAATTTCCTCAAATTCTAGGCCCAATGGCGCCACTCATATGGAATGAAAGGTTAATTCAAATATTCGATTTATTTACAATTAATTTAGAAAATATTAAAATAGTGTATTGAAATGTACAACAAGCGAGTTCATAAAATTTCATAACTGTTGCAAATCAGAAAGTGAGTGAAAATTCAATAACAAGCATTTATCCTTACAAAAATGAAAGAAATAAATTGAAATAAAATTCTAAAAAAATAAAACGAATTCTGTCAGGAAAGTATTTTAGGCTGAATCACTTTACGATACAGTGTATAATCAATGGTCACAGTTAGAGAACAAATGTTTAGATTTAGGTATAATCAATTAATTATTTCGACAAAAGACAAAAAGCCCCTAAACTGTTTTTAATATAAGTAGGAAAATATGTTATATCTTTAGATAGGAAATTTGTTTGGTTACATTTTGCTAAAATAATATTAGTAAAATATTTTAGAAATAGCTTTAGGAAAATATTTTGGTTGTTGTCGAAAAGTTGCCAAGATTAGACCACAAACGGTTGCCTAAATTAGACCTTTTGAATCAATGAGTTTTTATCTTAAACTATAGAAATAGCTTAGAAAGCAGTTATCACAACTAATACATTAGTAGTCCTCATAAACTGGAAGCAAAGGGAGTCAACTTTAGAAAAACGGGGATGGTAACGTCATCAAATGTTGGATTAAAAATATTAAACACTTATGATACGTAATATTTGTATCATTTGTGAGGAAATGAAGAGAAAAGGAAGTGATACAGTGCATAAAATGTTGTACTTGGGTTCATGCAATGGTGTGCAATTGCACTGGTGTGAATTTGAGATAAAAAGATATATTTGCTTTAATTGTGGTTAAAGAATTTGGTGGTCCAATTTTGGAAACCAGCTACCTTAATTAGATGGGTGAAACAAATATTTAAACTATTTTTGTCCTACTTTAAAACGGATTTCATATAAAGTTAATGATATTGTTTTGAAGAGGAAGAAACTGCAAAATATTCTGCTAGTTGTATCTCATTAAAATTTATTCGCTATCACCGTTACTTTGCTATTTCCTTAATTTTAACAAAATTTAAGCAATCATACTTGTGATACTGAAAAATAAAGGAATGAAACCTACTTGCAATGTAATCGATGAATTTAAATAATCATGAATTTGAATTGTAAAGTATGTAACAAAACATTCAAAGACTTTTGAGGTAAAAAAATGCGTACTATACAAATAGTCAAAGATACAATATTGAATAAAAAATGTACTAACAGCAAATAAGAACTTACAGGATTTAAATTGTAGTATAACGGTTATATTCCAATCAATGAAGTATAAGTACAGATAAGCTGATAGAAAGAAAAAAAGAAATCAGCTAAATGTTAATCTCTAAATGCTATTTTTAACTTCAAATGTATAGTTTAAGTTAAGAATGTAATGTTGCACCATATCTGAAAGAATTCCAGCAGAGGAAAAGAAACATTAAATGATTAAATGTTGGTTGCACGTATCTTAATGATTAAATCGTCTTCAACTTTCAAACCAAATTCCATTATTTTTAGTTTTGGTTCAAAATGATCCTGTTGAGGTATCTGAGAGTTGTTTTATTTAAACAGTGGCTTTTAATCAACTGGAGTAGTTTGTAATATTTGTATTAAAGGTTGAAGTTCATTTCAAAAAACCCGTTATATTGATTTTGGTATTTCTAATCAAATGAGAGTTGAATATTATTCTATTTTTGATAAAATGTATTGCTAAAATATTTATTTGAGCGCCATTCCGTATAATGAAGAGCAGTTTTTAAATTGCATTTGGAAATATATTTTTTGCGATGTGCTGTTGAAAATATTATGTTGCAGTTTATTGCAAAATATTTGAAGGAATGTAATGTAGAAGTAAATGTAAAACATCTTCAAAAATAATATAATGATAATTTTATTGAATTTCTTGTGAAATGTACCTTATTAATTCATGAACCGAAGAAGCAAATAATGTTCTTTTCTTTGTGTTCTTTTGAAAAAATAGAAAATATTAATTATTTACTATGTTCTTTATAAAACAGAGCAATATTTAAATTGAAAACATTATAGCTAATATTGGACTGAATAAATTAAAATTTCTCAACTGGGCATTAAAATTAATACAAAACAATAGGTATATTTATAGTTTAAAGCAAATATCTGTTTTGAATTTTTCAAAGCAATATGAGCCATATATTTTGAAGTTTCCTCTGTTTAAAGATTTTCTGACTTTAATTGATTTGTTTTTGACGAACCTTAGGAGAGGAAAAATATTATAAATTCAATATTACCTTATAAGACAAAAAAGTATAAAAATATTATTTAAACAATATTATATGAGAATAAAATACCAGTGGTTGTAAAATGGCCTTATGTGATTCTTTAGAAATAATTCCTCTTTTATATTTCTTTCTACTACATGGAGAAAGCATACGTTATTCTGAAACAGTCCCTTTTGTTTCATGAAAAGCCTGTTCTCTCATTTTAAATATGTAGTTTAAGTTTGTTGAGTCGTCTTTAATTCTTCAGATTCTTTATTCATTTTCAGATTATAACAGTTCTTATCTAAATGAGACGAAAACCAAGCAGATCTAAACAAATTATTCCAATTAAAAATTAGTTTGTTTAAGAATAAGACACAAATGAAATAGGAAACATTAATTAAAAGATCTTATTATCGGGTTGTGTTTATAAATTTTAACTAATTTATAAGCATTACTTAAGTAAAGATAAAATTACTTCTGAATTTTTTAATAGCTCCATGATACGAAAATACATTTTACAAAGTAAGAGGTTGATTCACTTTTGAAGAAATATTAAGAGCGCTTGAGAAGCTCTGTTTCCCTATACACTTAAGGCATTCACCCTTACCCCAACTCCCACGAAACTGCAGTTTCACAACTGTATGACTCGGTAGCTTTGCCATCTCTTTGCAAACACAATATAATTTTGAAATTCCAACTGCATAACAATGAAATTGGAAAAAATTAAAAAGACAATGATGCCGAATAAACAACTATTCACTTAACATAAGCATCGTGTAATGTGAGCGTTTCTTTAAAATTTGGCGATTTTTGGTTATCAGTTTACACAGAGAAAACAGTATTCATGAAAAATCATTTCTAGAATGGATTGCTTCTTCGCTCTCAGTAAAATTAATAAATTGAAAGATATTTCATTTTTCAAATATACAGGGTGATTATAATTAATGTTTCAAAACGGTATAAGAAAAGAACCACTGATCAGAATGACGCCAAATTTGAGCGGAATATTATTGAAGAAGGGGGAAAGCGTATGGCATAAGGAAAAAAATAATTCCAAATTTTATCAACAGATGGCGCTGTACGCATCCTAATTTAAAAGGGTTCGACTACAAATGACAAATGAATCGTAAAATAACGGCTAAGGTGTAAGTTACACTTTGAACCGACTATACTGTTCAGTGTGCATGACTGTGCACGTGTGATACTGTTAGTTGAGTAAGCCCATCCACCACGGCAAGGTCATATCACAACGGATGGCAAAAATCGCTTTTTAATTGTCCTGAGGCCAAACACCGCATAAAAAGCATCCATCATATCGGTTTTTAATTGTCCTGAGGCCAAAAACTGCATAAAAAGCATCCATCATATCGGTTTTTAATTCCGCGAGACGGGTGCAAAACATGTTCAATATGCTGTCCACCGTTTTCTGCAACAAGTTGAAATCGAGAAACAGCATGTTCCACAACTGATCGCAGTGTCTCCGGGATCACGTTCATAATGTGTTGCGCAATGCGTGCCTTCAATTCAGCTAAGTGTGCAATCGGAGTACTGAACACAACATCTTCCAGATAGCCCCACAGCCAAAAGTCACACGGATTAAGATCAGGTGATCGGGACGGCCAGTCTGTAGGGAAATGACGGCTGATAATTCTAGCATTTCCGAAATGCCGCTTCAGCAGCTGCTTCACTGGATTTGCAATGTGCGGAGGAGCGCTATCTTGCATAAAAATGATCCGATCCACACATCCACGCTGTTGAAGAGCTGGAATGACGTGGTTGCGCAAAAGACACTCATAGCGCTGACCAGTGAAGGTAACGGTAACAGGACCTAAAGCACTCGTCTCCTCGAAAACATATGGCCCTATGATAAATGATGCCGTAAACCCGCACCACACAGTGACCTTTGCAGGATGAAGTAGTACAGGTTGAGTTTCGAGTGGATTTTCTGTTGCCCATATTCGGCAATTCTGTGTATTAACATATCTTGTCAGATGGAAATGGGCTTCGTCTGTCTCCATTCCACGGCCATTCAATGTCCAATTCCATGCGAGCAAGAAACTCTAAAGCAAAAGTCTCGCTTGCTGGTAGGTCAGAAGGAAACAACTCCTGCACATGGCTAATTTTGTAAGGATAGCAATGCAGGATGTTTCGTAAAATTTTATGCATCGTGCTCACAGGCCTGTCGAATGTTCGGGCAATTTCCCGTGCACTGCACGGTTGCACATCACCGCCCGACTCCTCCTGCACTGCTGTGGCCACTTCTTCAGCTACCGTCGAATCAAT
Organism: Araneus ventricosus; assembly: GCA_013235015.1. Lineage (NCBI taxonomy): Eukaryota > Metazoa > Arthropoda > Arachnida > Araneae > Araneidae > Araneus > Araneus ventricosus. Next base: position 756,849 of record BGPR01000099.1, read on the forward strand.
TATTATTCTCCCTCGACCAGATTGCACAGAAAAAGAACCTGTCTTTTTGAATCATTTTTAACGGACCCTGCACAGTCATCGGACCAACGCCTTTTTTCATACCCTTGAGTGTCCGGTACTTCTGCAGAGATACTGGTGCACAGTCATTGTTCTTGTAAAAAAGCTTTACAAGCAGAGCGCAGTCCTTCAGTGAGACAGTCATGACGAGCTTCTCAGACACGGAATGAAGAAAAGCCGTGTACCCGGCGTTTTTATAACAAGTGAAACGAGTCGTGAGCATGACAGTCTACATATTTTGACGCTTACAACGCCATCTGTTGCTAGAATTTGGAATTATTTTTTTTCTTATGCCATACGCTTTCCCCCTTCTTCAATAATATTCCGTTTGGCATCATTCTGATCAGTGGTTCTTTATTTATACCCTTTTGAAACTTTAACTTTATTTGACCGAGCGAAGAGAGTTCATGTTTAAACTAGACCTGTCCGTTCGGTTTTGTTTCCGTAAATTTGTTTGCAATGTGGCGAAACGCGTAGTTCGATTTTCTTCGAATTTGTCGTGAATGCTTCTTGGGGTCATTAAAAATGAAATATCAGTATTTTTAATTTTAGATTCCGTTAATTTAAGGGATTTTTAATTTTAGATTCCGTTTCAAGATGGTGGCTTTTTTAACTCCTTAATTTTGTGTCACATTTTTTCTGTTTTTTTTTGCTATCTAATAGGATGACTCCTCCTGTCTTGGAAAAGGGTTGCCGTTTTCATTCATCTAAGAAAACAGAGAATACTTGAGATACTTATGGATTCTACGCAATTTTTGTGTCAAATTATAATGCAAATTATTGATTAAATTTTAGATTATAATCCTAAAATTGCGATAATTCAATACACGTCAATATGACGGGAGCGAGACATAAGGAGTTAATGATTTCAATGATTGCCGACAAAATGGCGTGTCTCGCACTATTAAAATATTTGAGCGTAACTAATTGTAGTTCTGTTAAGAATGATAAAAGAGGACATTTAAATATTTAACTGATAAAAGCAGAAGCTTGTGTTAATAATTTAAATTGAAAGAAAAATAGTTAAACCTTTAACACCAGCGATGAAAATCTAGGATTTATATTGAGATCTACTGTTCACAGAAATTGAAACTACTAGTTAATTGAATTTCGTTTCAATCAAGAGAAAAAGGTATTAAAAATAAACAACACATTTAAACCAGTCATATAAGTTTATTTAATTTATTCATTTCCACCTGCAAATGAAGATCGGAACTCCATTTACCAATGGCATTGCCCCAAACGAGATAGCTGAATAGCAAAATGATCCCGCTGTGACCAAACCGCTATGCAAAGAAGCACGAAGGCAAATTACGTTGTCAAAATCCTCTCAATGTCTCGCGAGTGCCGTAATCTGATGTCGAGGAAGAAGAATTATGTAAGGGTCGTTAGAAGGCAGGATCGTTTTTCAAGAACTTTTCGAAGGGCACCAAGTTTGACACAATCCGATCTCTTGTGTTATGTGTCCCATAAATATGGCGATGCAGGCTGTTAGGGCCTTCCACCTGTCGACCATTAATCGACCTGAAGGAAGCCGTAATACTGATATGGATATCTTTGTGTTGCAGCAGGTGATTAGAGTGAAATTGCTGTTTTCTGCAGTTGGGGAGCTTTATCATCTTTTGGGAATTGATCGGTTTGTATGATTTGCGAAGGGTTATTCTTAATGTTCGATGTTCTGTACACTAATTCCGGAAATCATTTCGCACGATGTTTTGCATTCAGCACTAATTTCGATGTAAATTTCACTTTTTGATCTATTTTTTAATGTTATTGGAAATATATTTTCATAAATAACTTAAGGTAGATATGCTCGAAAATCATCAGATATTTTACTTCAAGATTCATTAGCTATCCAAATAGAATGTGATGCAAAATATCCAGATGACACAATGATGTTTCGATACTATGTTAAAATGCACGTTTCAGAGAACAGCAATTCCATTATTATCATTATCCTATGACGGTATAGAATATTTTTTTGGAAATGATATGTCTGATTGAAAAATATTTTATGATATAGTGCATTTTTCAAAGTTATTGGTACGTATCACGTCTGTTTACTGCAATGTATAAACGTTTATACAAAAAGTTGGGAAATATATCTTTTTTTTTAAACTGAGATGAAATGTATAAATCTGACTTTTCAAATACTTGAAAATTGCAGAACAATTGAATACATTTAAAATCATTTTAATCACTACGTAAAAATTGGCCTTTCCTGCAAGCAGAGTTACGTTTCTTAAAAGTATCTCCTATCTATCATTTAATTTCATTACAATAATTATTTCATGTAAATTTCAAAAGCGAAGATTGAAATTATTTCCAACTGTCACCTTTAAGAATCAAAATTCGTATTTAAATAGGACCTACTTCCAATTCCGCCAACCATGGGCGAATTATTCTCATATTGCTTTAAATATAGCATTAGTCAGGAGCATTGAACCTTCTAGCGACTAGCGAGACTAATACTTCCGGAAAGAACTTTCAAAAATAATTTTAGGATATAAATGCTCTTTGGGCTGCCAGAAGAATTTCCCGTCAGCCCTACTAAGTTATGAAAAGAAGTTTTTATTTAGAGAACATGACGTCAGTAACGTAGGTTACTGCATTTGCTGTTTTCTCACAGTGTAGCATCAATCTATTTGATAGCTACGGACTGTGCATGCCTTTTTTCAGAAAATATCGGGCAATTTCAATAAAACTTTGATTGATTTACAAATCTACATTTCAAACAAATTTTCTGTACAAAATTACTCACTGAAAACTACTAGGGCACATATACTGCAGTGATTACGACGTTTGTGATATATAAGTCAGATACTATATTTTTCATAAAAATAAAACACCTTTGTTTTGTTATTCTAGTGAGCTCTACTCACAGTTCACGCTACCAAAATTGTTGATATGTTGATAAAAAGAAGACTCGTCGCGAAAGAATTAAATCGGGTATGATACAATCAAATCTCATTTCATTTAATTAATATTCAGTGCATTTTCAACTGAAGATACTACCTACCCCTTCAGACAAAGATAATGCGCCAAACGAGAGAACTGAGGGTCAAAATGTTGGCTATGTGATCAAGCCTTCATGCAAAGGAGGAAGGAGGCAAATTACGTTGCCAAAATCTTCTCAGTGTCTCGTGAGTGCAGTAATCTTATCTCGAGTAAGAAAAAATATGTAAGGGTCGTTAGTAAGTCAGGGTCGTTTTTCAAGAACTTTTCGAAGGATACCGAGTTTGACATGATGCGAACTCTTAAGTTATGTGACCCATAAATATTGTACAGGCGATGACTGTTAAAGCCTTGCATCTGTCGACCATTAATCGACCTCGAAGGAAATTACAGTGATATGTATATCCTCTCTCCAATAGGAAATTAGAATGAAATAGCTTTGTTTCCATGCTGCAGATAATTATCATTCAGGAAATGATGATTTTGTTCAACATACTTTAGTTTAATATGCTGTTGTCGTACAATGGCCTATTTTATCATTTTGAATTTACTTTAGAAGCAGATTTATATTGAATATTCATTTCGTATTAAATATATAGGTTGACCGAGAAAAATCCTTATTATTCTAAAACTTAATAACAAAACTTTGAAATGGTGAAACGAAATGCAGATTGCTTCAGAAGAGTAAAGAAATCTTTTATTTCTAGTAGCAATAGTCTGCTAATTACTTGGCAACTGTATTGCTGGAAGTTGGCGACTGCTCATCAATGTGTGGCGCAGTGTGTATTGCGGTTAGCGGAAAGAAAATCACAAAAACCGTTCAAAGAAAGTTTCTCTTGAAGTTCCTTAGAAGTCACCAAGTGTGCCCTCAATTTATGAATGGAAGTAAAAGTCTAAAGACACAGAAAATGTCCAAAAACACTTTGCGAGAAATCGAGTACAGTCTGGGCATTCTTCGTGTTACTAAAGAAGTTTACGTAGAGTTACCTTGATTGTACTTTGAAAAAAGTGTTACATTTCTTCAATCCTTTGCCACAAATCGTATTTCATTTCATCTTTTCTTATTTTTGCCATCATTGTTTAAAATAATAAAGAACATTCGCGAATATTATGTGTATACATAACTCATTTTTCATAGCAGCCCTAAATGATCCATTATATGTACTCTGTATTGCGTTTTAATCAAATTAATTGAGAGGTTTTGGCTTCTAAATTAATTTGCTGTCCAATAACCGTGAAGTATTGGAAGGTACTATAAAATAACGGAATAGGTTTTATAATAATATACAGTGTCATATAATACTGCACTGCAACTTTAATGCTGTGCGTTATTTTGCAATATTATCTTTCTGATAAAATCACATAAGATATAAAATATTATGCAATGTTGCTCATATATTCCCATTACTGTTCGGTAGATAGCATGTTTCACAGAAATGTTATTATCATGTGCTTAGAAGTTTGTAATGATTCTATTTTTCTTGTGGATAAGGGTGGTGGTGATTTGTTGAAATAAATAAAACATTAACGATTTAATTAAGATTAAATTTGGCCGATATGTTCCAAACTTATCTAAAACTAGATCTTTTGTAATCACCTCTTGAGGATGATAACTACCCCTAAGACAGACATGTTCTAAAAGAGAGAGTCATGTTCACAAAACAGCTGGAACATTTTAGGTATGAATGTTTCTTATAGTAATACAGATGTGGTAAAGGAGTCCTAATTCACCTCCATCTGGGTGGGATAGAATCGAATCAATTAAATACATTTTAATAATGGTCAGGATTAAATGATATTTATGTACAAGTTGCATTCTAGAGAGTTTGATTTAACATTGTTAATGTGTCTGTAAGTTGTCGACTGAAAATAGTGCAGGGTTAAAAAATAGGGTTATTTTTCAAATTGATTTCTCATAATATGGAATACATTCTATCAATAAATCAGTACTAATAAAATATGACATTTACAGAACATTTTTCCTGTTCCTTTCTACCTACAGTGTTTTCTAAGAAGAATAACAGGAATCGGTTACCTTGCTGGTGAAATACAAATTATAATTATAAAATTTTTATAAATTCAAAGAAAAGTGAGAAAAATAAAAATCATAGAATAAAAATTAAAGTTAAACTTTTATAATTTATTTTCCTTTATCAACATTTATAAAAAATACGTTTAAATTTTATATATACCTACGGTAAAATATATTGAAATTATATTTTCGGTTAAACATATTTTTATCGGATACATCTGAAAGGAGAAATCCCAGGAAATATTTCTTCGACATTTTCTCTTGATATTAGCCATTAAAATTTATATTCTTGAAGAAATATCTTAAAATAAACCTCGGTTTCTTGGAAGCATTTCTGGAATTCTAAATATTTTTTAATCGTATATAAAATACGACGATGAAAAAGCAGTCTGTGAGTTCAAAGTAGA
>BGPR01000099.1:762309-784541 GCA_013235015.1 Araneus ventricosus
TTTGATTTCATTTGAAAGAAAACATCAAGTAATAAATTTGAAAACATTTTATAACAAAATTCCAAATAAATTTTGTAATGCATTATGATATATATTAAAGACTAAAATTAGTAGTTCTGTGAGCAGTAGAACTCGCTTCCGACAAAAGGAATTCTAAAAACTAGACTTCATGTTAGTCTTTAAAAGTTTAGCCATTTTTTAATGAGAATTATTTACAAGTGTCTCTGCGTTTATCAGTTTTAGGAAAACTAAAATTAAATAACTGTGTTTATATTTATTAATAAAATTACAATTAAATGACTGTTTTTATATTTATTAATAAAATTGCAATTAAATATAATTTGATACAATCGGTATTTATGAAGAGATCATGAATGGAGTTCCAAAATGATAATAAACAATAAATGAAAACTCCCGTGATAAACAAGCAGAAAAACGAAAGATGAAAAAGGGAAAGGAAAAAAATTAAAAGCACATAATTTTTTTCAAATTTTTAAAGCAATAACAGTTTGGTTAGAATCGTTAGAAAAATAAATTCAAAAACTTAATATATTATGAAAATAAATTATTGAGACGGAACCATTTAAACGACCATCATCTTGCAACAGAATAAAAAATAAAAATCCTTATACATGTCGTTTTGAATGACTTCAAGGAACATTCAAGCGAGTTCGAAGAAAATCAAACAACGCGTTCACAAGCAAATTTACGTACAAACAGGCATAATACCTAACTGTCAAATTTAAACAAGATCTCTCTTGTCCCGGTCAATAAATAATAATAATAATTAAATATATCTTTAAAGCACGTACGTCAGTGAACTAAAAACCATTTTTATCTCAATTCTGTAGATCAAAACACTATCAAAACGTAAATTCCTGAATATTCATTAAAAATAAAATTGCATTATGAATTTGACGATAATTCCAATTTATTTAGATTATTTCTATCGCTGCCTCACGCTGTTGAGATTTTTTATCATAAATCTGAATATCAGATTCGATGTACAAAATATTTTTTCACTAATAAAAGCGTGTTTCCTAAAATAGGGAAAAATGTTTATATATTTACATATTATTTTGCAAATCTTTCATATTGGAGAAAAATAACTCAATTAAAAGTTTTGAAAAATTATTTTTAGTTAATTTATCAGTTCTTAACATTATTTGATGAATTGAAATTGAAAATTTACTTTTATTTCGTGAAAATTCTATAAAACACATTGGACTAATCGGAAAGGAAAAACAGCTTGATTCGGTAGCCAATCAACTCTGAATAATATTAGGAAATCATTACGGGTGTATCAAAACTCAATTATCCTATTGAAACGGAGATTTCGTCAAATAAACTGGAGAGTGCATTTCTATGTCTCATATGCCTTTTCAAGATTTCTGATTCACTGTAACAGCTTATAAACTTACACTATTGTCCAAAAATTATTTCATGATTCGTAAAATGCGAAACTTTTGGAATTAATTGAAATACAATGGTTCAAAATCGGTCGTGGAGAATCATGGGAACTCACATTTTACAGTGAAGAATTTGTCGCGAGGACATTTAGGGGACCGTCCACAAATTGATGAAGACGAAAAGGATTGGAGCTCACCCCCTTTCACAGGAAGCTTATAATATTTTGAAACGTTCCTCAATCGTTTCATTTCTTATGCAAAAACCTTACAAGTATTTTCGTAAAAAATATATGAATATGTGACAGACATAAAGGCTTCTTTAAATTATCGCAAATGTTTCACAATTCTTTTGCTTTTAACATGCAGAGATTTAAGCGAAATTTTGCTAAACTTACAGAATGCTCAAAAATATGTTAGAGAAACCTTGGAATAAAATTTAAATTAAATACCTTGAAAATTTGAGGAAATATTAGTATTTGTATTAAATACTTTTCAATTGCGCATACGCGAGACATAGCATAAATTTTCTTTCGTGACGTCGAAGCCTCTATATCTCTATATCGTCGAAGCCTCTATATCGTCGACCTCTATTCGTCGAATTTTGATATGAGGCAGCTAATATCAAAATTCTAATTGAATATCATTAAGATTTAGAAAGTAGAAGGAATTGCAACCAGCAGAAATTCATATGTTATGTAAGAGAAAAAAAATGATGAGGGGTTTTTCACAAATCAATATTTTTTTAAACTTGAATGTTCGAAGAGCAATATTGAATTTTATGAAATTTGAATATTCTGTGTCCGCATACGAATTTAATACACAATCAATATAATTTAAATACACAATCAAAATTTAAATTCGACGATTAATACTCGAAAGTTCCAGTTTCTCAATATTTGGTGTGAAACCCTGCATGCTGTAATCAAAACACTTGCGAAACATTTGGGATGTTTTAAAGAAAGCTTTATATCCTCCAGAATATTCATGATGTTTTTATTAAAATGCATGTAATCAATGTGCATAAGAAACAAAACGATTGATGAAAGTTTCAAAACATTATTAGCTTCCTGTCATAGGGGTGAGCCCAAATTATTTCCTTCTTCATCTATTTGTGGACTGTCTCCTAAATGTCCTCGGGACTAAATCTTCCTTGTAATATGTGAGTTCTCTTGACGGTTCGTCCCAAGATTCTCCACAACTGATTGTGAACCATTGTATTCAAATTAACTGCAAATGCTTTGCATTTCACCAATCTTGCCGTACCTTTGGTCAGTATTGTATCCGCATAGTATAGCAAATATGAAAGAAAAGTTAAACTTTCCGTAAGTGCGCTAAATTTCTCGGGTTATCTGCAAGCTGGGAGTGAATCTTGCATGTTTTAATGGTAGCATAGTTGTAACAGCTCGTAAGCAAAGGAAAAAATCTGCTCGTATATAAACTATGTTGCACGTAAGGGAAACATTAACATTTTTCCAACAGTCTTTTCGGAAATCATGATTGAATATTTTTTCAAATTATTGTTGCCTACTGTAGATTATTATAAACATAAGTATGTGAACTTAAAATTAGAACAGTAACGCCGGGTGAAAATAACAATAATGCCGGCTTTGGAATGTACAGGGTGATTGCACAGCCTCTATACACTTTAGTTTAATCTATATTGACTATATTCTTTTTGTACTAATATGGCTTAGTGATGGCAATAGAAGAAAGAATGGCTCGGAATGACTTATGAATAGGTGCAAATAATTTCACTCACAAATTCAGAAAAGCAAGTCACACTACGCAGGGTATCTGTAAAGTCTCTATCATACGGGCAGTGTTAAAAGACCCTTTGAAACACAGGAAGAAGAACAAAATTTAGAGGGCAAAGTCTTCCTAGTCCCTACGCGTCTATAAGTGAAGTAAGTCGGGAGCTTGGCGTGTTACAGTTTGAAGAAACCTTAGTTACAAGCTAAAACATTTTGCCTACTACATCGAATTCATTCATAACTAGTTGGTCCCGACTATGCACCTCGCCGGTCGACTAATGAAGATTTCTTTGTTGTTTTTGTTAGGCCTCTTTTTAGAGGACAAGGAGATTTTGACCCTTAAAGGCCCATTGTTGCCTTTAATGAACATACCCGATTATGTCTTCTAAAATCTTGAGAATAAGACTGAAGCTCTAATGCCTGTTGTTGCCAATACGATACATACAGAAATTTTTATGAAATCAATTTCCAACATATAATGGCAGCCTGAGTGCGGATATAAAATTAAAAACAAATTGATGCTTTTCACTTGAGTTTGCATCTTTTTGCTTTGCTTTAATGCTTAAGAATACCATATTTTATTTTACACTGTTGAAGGAAATTCCTTATCCGTATATTTATTCATTGAAATTCATCAAAGTTTGACATTATAGAATTTTATCAAGGAAATATTTTTCTAAAAAAAATCTCAGCATAGTCAATTGGCAGCAAACTGGTTTTAGCTATAAACCATACTTAAAACATAATAAATTTTATAAAGTATTTTCCCATGTTTTATTCAAGAGAAGAAAGTCAAAAATATTTTAAGATCAATTTTTAAAAAATCGAGCTCTTAAGGGTTAAGGATAAGGGACAACTCGATGTCTCATTTTTATGTTTATTTTATCGTCAAATGTTAAAGACACATTATTAATATCAAACACATTACTGGGAAGTTTTTCTTAAATTTTTGGTTTAAAATATTTATATGGATTAAATATACAAAGCAAATGTAAGAAATATTGCGATGGTTTTCAACTTAACTTGTTGCAATCAATACTAAAACAATTATTTGATTATTAGACTAAATGCTTCGAAAAAATTAATTCTTAGTAACTATAAGTACAAAACGAAACAAACAAAGTCTGTTGCATATATTCATACAAAACAGACGAAAGAATCTAATCTAAGTCGTCCAATACAAAAAAGCGAAATTTTAAATTTCGTCTTTATTATTTTTTGAAATGGAAATGAAACACCTTCATTCAGTTGTTTTAAACTATTCTAAGCTTTCAACCATCCTTGTGGTATGAAATTTAAAAAAAAAGAACTTATAAATGAAAACATTTGAAAAGACACGAAGATAATCCTTCGAACAGCCGGAACTTGATCCCCTTTTGAGAATAACATTTTTCATAGAAATCCAATTTTAACTTTGTAGCAAATTCTTTTGGGACTGGCTTGTATGGCTTGCTTGCTGTTTTCAGACTGAACAATTCCGAAATGCAAAAAATAATTCCTTTACATTTCAAACTATTGAAAGTATGACTAGATATTCAAACTTCTGAAAAAATAATTTTTAGCTAATTATTTACCTTTCATTGTTGCATTTGTTTTTCCTTTTCTGCAGTTCTTATAAAAACTTTATTTAATTTAACTTGATTTATAAAGATTTTTTTAAACAAAATCTCTCTATATATTGAAATGAGGTGCTTTTTTCTACAGAAATTTGTAATTATATCTACATATTGGAATCAGATGCGTTTTTTTCCTACAGAAATTGTTAATTAAAGTCTGTCATAATTTCCATGTTTTGTGTTCAATAAAAGTTTGGTCATTGAAGCTTGACAGAGTAATGAATTGCTGCAGTTAACTGGAAAATGATGCCATGTTTGAACGTTTAAGTATTTATAAAATGAAAATGAAAAACATGCAGTATTCATGCATGAAATGCCTTCTTTAAAATGCTTAGTTTCCTTTATACTGAAAAGTAGCTTGTAGCAGCTAGTAGAATTTCTTGTGAATGTTTATAATCTTAAATTTCTGATTCCCAAATGACAACTACATTACTCTGTAGGCTTAGTACACTTTTTATAAAATTTAATTTTTGAAACGACACAAATGCAATTTTGGAATGGACTTCGTCGTTTTGATCTGTGGTCAGAATAAACGACTTCACCTGAGCCTTCACTTTCTTCTTCAAACTTCCACGCCTCACCAATAAGAGGATGTTTGATTCTTCACGTCAAATTAATGTGTACCAGGGCCACACACATGGCGTATCTATGCTTGAATCGGGTTTAGAGTCTGGATCCCTGCGGTGTCAAAGCCAGAATCATACCACTATGCCATCTTTGCCTACTATCATCCTGTCGAAAATGAACTAATATAACGCCTAACGAAGATACGAGGTGTATTTTTTTTTTCAGCTTCCAAACGCACTGTGAATTTACCAGTCAAACCGTAGGAGGCAGATTTGGACACTTCTCTACTGAGAAGCTTCCCTACCATAACGTATGTCACTGTCGAGTCCAACGCAACAGTTGGAGCTGAGCTGGAAGACCCTCAACATGGCCGGCATGATTTATGCTCTCGCCAATTGTTAGTCGCGCAGCGTCCATCGTTTTCTAAACGAAGAAAAGAATGGCGCAGCAGAAATTCATCTCAAAATCAGTTGCTTTTACGGAGCAAACTTCATGAGCTGACTGATAGCGTTTTGAGAAAATGGTGCAGGAAATATCAGGATAGCCGAACTAATTTTCTTCATGAAAGTGGACAAAGACGCAAGTCTGTTGATTATGGAGACTTAGTTCAGTGAGTTCACCAAGTAGTTTGTTTGGAAGACTGATGTGAATTTCACCTTTTTCGAGAGATGAAGACATGTCTGAAAGGACAGCACCGAAGAAGAGTGTCAAGACGCCTGAAGGATGTATCGCAAGACGCTGGTAGGAACCTTCTATAAAGTGGGTAATTGAAAATTCCTCCACCGGTATGACAAATATCTCCATCTGCGCGGTGGCTATGTCGAAACATCAATTTGAGAAAAATCATTTTGTTATTCACATTTCTCTTTACTTTATGATCACTCAGAGGTTGAAAAATATTCCGATACGATGAATTTAGTATATTTAACACCCAAGCCATTAATAGGTTACCCTCTATTAATGAAAACTTTTGTCTATAAGACACTAGCTCTGAAATTTTGAACATCATCCATCTCCAAATTCAAGGAATTAATGAACCAAATTACATCAAAAGACTCTTAATATTTTCTTAGGAATCCATTGAAGTTTGACCATAGATCGATCTTTTATTCATGTATTTGTTTCTGTGAATTAGTTTTACAAATAACCAGGAGTGGCGTTAGAGTGTGCTCTGCGTGGGGTAGGGTCTCCCAGACAAGGGACACGACCTACTGTAAAAGGACAGGGACGTAATAATGAGCTTTCAAATTTTCTCCAGATCTTTATTTATCAACTAGTTGAATTGTCCGTTGCATAAACGGGTAAAAAGAATTGTCCCGATGGGGGACACAGACTCAACCGATAGGGAGGACCGTGGGGGTCGAAGACACCACTGGGTCTACCCTTAAAAATTACATAAGATATATGTTTTATTGATTTTCTCAAAAAAATGTTTTTCTTGGCTCAAAAATTAAATTTTTGCTTTATATTTAGCAATGGAAACAAACTTAAGGTTTTTGAGAACACAACCTAGATTTTGTAATAGTAGTCATTAAATAATCAGAGTAGAATATTCACTTTCAAATTATTTTTTCTTCTGTGCTAAAGAAAATGAATAGAAAACGTTTGCTTTCCTTCTTTCAAACTATCCCCAGTTTTCAGCCATTCTCTTTGCATAAGATGAAAAGGGGATCAAATATTGAAAAAATATGAGAGGTCGGAAGTAAATCCTTCCAACTACCGGAAATCGATCTGTTTGGAGCTTAAAACTTTTCATTGAAGTGCGAATGCGAAATTTCGAAATGAAAACTACTGGGACTTACTCGCATGTCTTGCTTGTTATTTTTAGTCTCAACAATTCAGAAGTGTAAAGAACGGAATATTTTCCGATGCTTCGGATTATTCCATGAATGATGTATAAAATAGGTTCTTGAAAAAAGAAGTGCATATCTAGGCTTAACATTTTTATTTCATAAATATCTAACTTTTATTTTGAGTTTAAAAAAATACTGTCTGAAAAGTATCCACGTATTGGAGTATAGTTATTTATGAATTTGTTTTTTAATTATAAGCATCTTTTTAAATATTTTGAACTTAGTCTGGTGTTGTAAACATGAATTACAGTCGTCGAAATATGGATAATATAGGCAATTACACATTTAATCTCAAAACGGTTAAAGCTAATCGGACGTTCTGTAGAAAGAGACTCAATGTTCCGGCCACCTAGGACACTAGCAGTGTATTGCAGCTCTCCTTGAATCGCATATGTTGTCCTTTCTATGAAGGACAATTTTACTGGTTGTCTCAAAATTATTCTGCTGTTGATAGAGATCTTCTCATTCACAATTATAGATAATTTCCGGTTTTAACTGACCGGTAATGACCAATAATCTGAGCACAACAGAGGCTTTAAAAGTTTTTTATTAAACCTGGCAAAAATGTTTCTAAATGATTACGGAAACTTAATTATGGTTCTCGAGATGTACTTTTAGCAAGAATTTTGGGTTAAACGCTTCACCGATATACTCGGAATAGAAAGTTCTTATGAAAGTGAACAATGAGAATTAAACAAGCATAATACATATATAGGGTTATCAAGAAGTCCAAAAAATATTTTAAAATTAATAATTCGTAAAGGAATGAAAGCAGGAAATACCGATGACAATGTTTTGCCCGTGCGCCGTGCGTGTATCAAATTACCGTATTTTTAAACTAATAAACTAAAATTAAATTATTCATAAACTCTGTATTTCTAAACAAATTCGTATAACATTCATAAGCAATTAAAATATTCAGGGACTTGTGTTATAATTAACTCTTTGAACCCGGCTAGAGTGAGGATTCAAGTGCCTCGAAAACTGGAGTCAATTTTCATTCATGAAATCAGAATGAAATCCTCCCTTTCTCTATAGAATTTCCAGGAGGACGAGAACCTCGGTTGCGCGATCAATTGTCAACAAAGAAAGGAACACAGGCGCCCGAAACCGCCTGTGTCGAATGAGGCGGTTTGAGGCGGGATAGGGCTCCGAGGGTTAAACAATTATAATTCAAATATTCCAGGGTATCTAAATTTAATTAAAACGACATCGCATTTCCCAAACAGAAGATGCCATCTAATCGGAAACAGTGGAGAAAGCAAAGTTGCTAATAGGTTAAACCACCAGGCGGATGTGCATTTGATGGAATGCTGCATTAGGTTGGATAACACAATGAGTGAATAACGGCTTGGGAAGTTCACTGCGTCGTCGTCCATTCAGCAACTCAGAAGTCAGCCGAGAAGCCACAGTTTTTCGTAACAGTAAACAAAACTTTTGTTCCTCATTATCTGTCGTACCATCCGAAATGGTACTTCAATGAGTAAAATGTTTCTCTTGCTCTGAAATCTAACCGTGCACTTATTAAAAGGGGATTCTATCAGACAAAACGAAATTACTTTACCATTGATTCTTTACTTTTCCTGCCATTAATTTTCCAAATCAATGGCAGGAAGGACCTGGCTTCTGTTCTGCTCACACCAGCTATGGGATTGTTCTTACCCTTCTCTGAAATCCAGACATTATAAATTTAGTTTAATATTATGATAGGGCAACAGAATAAGCGCAATAAGAATATTTGCAGAATAAGTGGAGCTTTCATTAGATTGCTGTAAAATGACAATTCTAATTCGTCATTAGTTTTTCATGCTATAACTTACAATGGCCAGCTACACTCGTCATGTGACTAACGATACCTTTGAATATGATAATGATTTATTCTGTTAAACACTTTTAGTTTATTGATTCTGACACTATCGTATCCACTACTGTAAAATGTCTAAATATCACAGAATATTATCACATATTGTTTGCTGTTATAACTACTAGGTGCGAGTCACAGCCAAATTTTGTCAGCCAATCGGATTTCATTCTTGTAAACATTAAGTGGGGACCTCGATTAGCATATATGTGTATTTTACTAAAGAAAAAATGTGATGTGCAATAAATACTGAAATGTATAACGGTTTATCTTCCTTAAATGAAAAATTATGGTTATTTCATGGATATTTTTTTCATGATTAAATCATACTGGAAAGGGTTAAACATATCTTCACATGAAAACTCTAAGCCAATTAAAAGGCAATTCATGACGGACTAGTGCCTGTTGCCGTGCAAACAAACCGTATTTCATTAAGGCTTCGCATATTGACTGCTGGGCTTCGCTCTAAATTATTCAAGGAGCGTTTTCGGTTAATCACGCTGAAAACAGAGCCTCTGCCATTATTAAATCTGGATCGGTTGAATTTATGGCCACCATAATACAAAGTAATAAGGCTGGAAGTAATAAGTTTGTTTCATTTTTGCTCATGTGAGAGGTGAAAGTAATTCGCGTAATCCTGTTTCTTTCTGTTCTGAGATGACAAACAGCAAATCCGGATAGAAGTTAGGAATAGCAATGAGGTAAAGTCATTATAAAAGGAAGGTATTCTTTTATGCTTATAAAATCTACAATGATTCCTTCTAACTAGTAACACTGTGAACAGTAGACCTCGCGTACAAAAAACACTCAGATCTGTTCTTCATCAGTCTTTAATTGTTAGCCACCGTTGTCATTGCGCAGCCTGGAGGAGATTATGAAAGTAGGGGGAGGTATCCTATCTCACACTCTCGGTAGGTCAGCAACACACTTCTAAAACAGTATTTCCAACATTAGCACTTCATTTTCCACTAAACCAATAGAGTTACGTCAAAAATTTATTGGAACAAATTTGCAGAAAATTTTACTCTCGAGAGTGGAGGTATTTTTCAAATCTTTACAGCATGAAACATTTGGCCAGAAGCTTTGAAAGAAATGAACAATACATGAAACAGAACAATCAAAACAACCGCCAACTTGAAACACAATCAAAGAATAAATATCTTACACACACACCATTTTTAATGACTTCAAGGAACTTCCATGCCAAATTCAGAGAAAATCCGAATACGGTTTGTTCGTGATTGGTAACAAATTTATAGACAATTAGACGAAACCCTGAACGGTCAATAGAACGAAAAACAATACCTCGCTTCTCTCAGTCAATTACAAGTGTTGGAAATTCAATATTGGAAACCTTGCACAGCCTGTTGGCAGTGACGTCCAAGCTCTAGAATACCTGATCAGTAACAATCATGTTGATGGTTCATTTTTTGTTCACTTTTATTTGGCTAATAGAAAGTTTCATTAAGACTTGGCGTTTCACAACTAGAGTCTCTCAACCTTTGTATTATTAACAGAAGTCATATCACGGTGTTTTCAAAATGTATACCTTCCGCTGAAACCACATGTCTCAATCAAGGTGCAAAATTATTGACGACATTCTCCAAAGTCGTTATTGAGATGGTTTCACATTTATCATGGACGATCTGCAGCAGGTCCTTAATCGTGGTAGGGTTCGTCGTTGGTACATTACGTCCTTCAGGCTTCCCCATATGAAAAAAAAATCGTATGGATTGCGATCCAGCAATAAGGCTGCCGATCCATACCCATATCTGCCTCCTTGTGTTTCCGATGCAATGACGTGGTCATCAAAGTATTCTTCGAGGAAAGTGAAAATTCTTCTCATTTTACGATCTTCCAAATACATTTTCAATCTCTAAGGCATTTGACGAAATTCCTAACAAATTTTGCAGGCTAGCTTCCGCGCATGCTCCTCAAACACTTAATTGTTGCTTTCCGCGCCAACCTGCTGGCGAACTTTTGTACTACCTCTGTGAAAGCGGAAACAAATATTCCAGACTTTGCGCATTAATACTCAAAAAGAATGAATTTAATGTCTGCCACCGTTTTCCTGTTATCCTATACTGAATACCGTCCGCCTTTGTAGGGAAACACTGTATTTTTCCACTGTTAAACTTTCACAAATTATTTAACAATTATTTTGTGATTTGAAAGAATAAACTTATAATTTCTGATTAAAAGTTTTTTACCGTTTCCTGATATTTAAAAATTATTAGAAGCGTTTTCGATGAATCCAAGGATAATATTGAAATCAACGTTCTATTTTAAATCAACCAGAACACATATTCTGTCTTCCAGACTTCTCGACACACCGGAGTAAGGAGATTTCATGCGCATGATCAAATTTAAAGTGCATTCTACTACATACACATAAGATGTTTCAAGAAATCAGATCTAAAAATGTGATCCTATAATGCAACACCGACCTGTGATAAAGAAGACAGCATAATCTTAGTAAGTTAATTAAAGTGGTCCTTCGACTAAATTCTTCCTTACTCCATCGACTTCTATATTCTTCCTTCGACTTTTTCGTATATTCACACAATATGGAAATTTTTATGTTTTGCTTCGTAATATAGTGAAAATGATCGAGTATCCATCTTTAACCTCTTCTTTTTAACCTACTGGATCCAGAATTCGATGCTTTTTTACAATTTTAATATTAAGATGACATACTAATTTCATCTATCTAGTTCGTTGTTGTTTTCGGTAATCGCGTTCTTCTGAGTACAAAAAAGAGAGACTGAAAGGAAAAAAACCATAAACAGATTCGGTTCAAACATGAATCAGATCCACAATTCTGGTTATAAAATATTTTGGGAATTTTTATTCATGTGGAATGATGCGTTTTTAAGTTAATCATGTTCACACGGAGTTGGCAACAGATTTCATATGAACTTTTATGCAGATCTACAATTCTAATGTGAAGAGACCACATGGAAGATTTTGTTTATCTATTGCGTTCTGTTTTTGAATTATTTTTTTCACAAACAGACCGGCAGACCTATAGAAAGACATAATTCTAAAACTGACTTTTTCACACTCAGAGTGGTTTAAATCCCCATATTGTACCAAGCATTAAAAAAAATTAATATCTTTTTAAAAAATCTTAAATATGTGTTTTCTAATCCTATGTATACACAAAAATAAAAAAAAACTTCCCAAACTTTTATTAGTTTAGTCGGCACAGGCTTTCCTAAAAATAGGAAAATAATACAATCCAATCCTATTAGTCCTTACTTAGGTGGAAGGGGAGAAAGCATCTTAAGCATAGCCCAACGTTTCATTTTCTGTAGATAGTTGTTGGTTTTGCTGCACAGAGTTTTAGTTGGCATCTTCTTTGTCAGTTTTCTTGGTTTTTTACAATAACATGTTCATTTTAAGCTTGAAATGTTGAATACCTAGATTTAAGCAAGATGGTTTTCTTGGAACAGATTGTCCCAAATAGGCAACTGTTATTTGTCTTCTAAAATCAAGCAATCTCAAACTATCATGAATAAATAGCCGATTGAGCTTCCATGACGCAACAAAGGTTGTTTCAAAAGCATTAATAAATAAAGCTCAGTACCATTTTTTCTTTGAATTGATGTAAAATAAGCTGCCGCATGATTATAAAACAGATCAACTCCGTTTTTATATTTATTATAGGATGTAATGCACATTGGTATCATTGGTAATGTATTGGTCATCACACATTGTTTCTTCTTTTTTCCTCGTAGACGAATCATCAATATCCTCAGTGTCGCTCAGTGCATTGGGATCTGGAGGTAAAATCACTTATTTTTTTCTCTATGTCGTCTAAATCACTATTATCTAAAGTCAACAAAAAATCCCGGGCCTCCTGCCCAGTTATAAAATTGCATGACATTTTAAAATTGTAGAGCATCAAAATAATTTTCAAAGGAAAAAAAATCAAACATATGAAATCGGAAAAAAATAGGTCTGCATCGATGAATTTCAAAATACCACAGACTGCATGAGCATCATGACTCACTTCTATAAGAACAATTGACTCCAGCCATCATGTCTGGTCATGATATGCACCCAAGCGCCTGTCCGACAGACTGCTGGCGCCTGCATTGCTTGTAGATTTGAAATCTTTGATATGCGACAGAGAAAGGAAGGACTGTCTCCATTACAAACTGATGCGGGTTATGTAGTAATGGATTGAACTGTCGTCTTATTTATAGGACAGTCGGAAATGTAGGGAAAATTGATCTTCTAGATCCTTTTTGGTGGTGATTTTTAACTAGTATAAAAGTATGGAATATTACCTCAATAAATTTATATGTATGTTTTTCTTGATTGTCAAAACTTTAAAAAGACTTGTGGATTGAAAATGTAAGAAAAAGCTGCGAAAATCATCCTTTAAAAATATAATAATAAATATCTAACATTAATTTAAACGTTCGAAAAAGACATATATACATATATATTGAATAGCAAATCGTCTTTAATTAGAATTAAAACTATTCAGAAGAATTTATATAAATGACACTTGTGTGTGCCATCCTAATTTTAGGACTATGAGGAAATATTAGTTAAAATGTAGATACTTTTGAAAGTCTGAATGTCAGTTTTTAGATTGCAATCGTTTCTGTTCGTATACGAATAAGTAAAAAGTAGACTGCGCTCTTTAGTTTTAAAAACAGCATTCGACGAGTTATTTAAAACATTTTTATTGCATTAAAAATGATTACTGATGCACATATCCATTTGATATCATTCAAAAGGTTAGTAATTGTTTTGAAAGCCATGGAAATTTAAATTATTTTCCTAATGAATCAAAGAATCATTTAAAATGAAATTGAACATCTGATATCGTTCACTTCACTTCGAAACACTAAACCAATTAAAAAGCAATTCAAACTCGCATATATCATCCTTTAGAAATGTGTAAACAAGCTCTCTTTCATTAAGAGCCTATCGTACTGACTACATTAAATTATTTGCCGAAAGTTTTGAGTTAATCATGTTGAAAATACTAAAAATACCTTGATTAAATTTGGATGGGTAGAATTGATGGCCACTTTAACAGCAAGTGATAAGTTCGGAAAGAAGCAGTTTGTTTTATTTCTGATTAAGTAAAGTAGCAAAAATAACGTGTGATGGTATTTTAGTTGACATCCATTTTATTTTTAGAAATAAATCGGAATAAAACTTCTGTCCAGTGTAAAATAATGACGATTTTATTGCAAGAAATGCGAAACGGTGCCCATTTCGCACAACTTTGAACTGATGTGATAAGTAAATGCATATTTTGAATTCATTTGTTTGTTCTTTTTCAGCCGCCTTTTTATATGTTTCTTTCATACGAGAAGTTCTCAGTTAACTGCCCAAGTATATT
Organism: Araneus ventricosus; assembly: GCA_013235015.1. Lineage (NCBI taxonomy): Eukaryota > Metazoa > Arthropoda > Arachnida > Araneae > Araneidae > Araneus > Araneus ventricosus. The sequence continues at coordinate 776,735 of BGPR01000099.1, forward strand.
CAATCTCCTAATTCTCAGAATGAAAACGTTTGTAAATAAGAAGTTGCTTTAAATTTTTATTAGTTACTCTAATTAATAGCTACAGTATTAAAACACACATAAAGCTTGTAAATGCCTTGTTCCCATTATCAGTGTCTTGGTAGCTCAACGTCGCTCTTGGGTATTTGTTGTCATTCGGAATCCGACTAATTGCACCGTTCCTCCGACTCTTACATAATCTACAACAGTCCGTAAGAACTGAACTGAAATCTCCGACCGTTCACTCTCTGGTCTTTGACATCTGAGCACTTAACGACATTTCACCGAATTAGTTGAGACACACCCCAAAAAACTTGGAGAAATAACGATCATTTGCCTACTTACGACGGGAGATAAGACGTACTTTAGACAACGAACCTCAAGCATCTAATCGTGGGAACAGAGCTCAGGAAAACTCGTATGAAGAAAGAAGTATAACAAAGCATTTATATACATTTAAAATATAGCTTTACAATTTATGCATAGTCATGAACTAGTCATGTGATGATATTTCAAATTAAAACAATCTAATATGTTAAAAATCAGCATTGAAGTAGAGATCGTTATAACATGTAACGGAGGAATATTACCTACAATAGAACTCGTTTCTCACATACATAGGCAAAAAAAAGATATTTTTCCTTTTATAAAAATACCACAGATGCCAATGGCAGGTTTTCATCATCGAGATTTTATATTACTGGAAAACTGCATTATATGAAGGATTGTTATAACTGAACAATCCTACGTGTAATATATTCCGTTCCTAATAGCGTAAGATAGTTAAGAATATTGTTACGATATTTTCACGACAATGTACGGCATTCAGAATATCGAGCAACGTCGTGGAGATATCGAAAATATCTTGAGCTAATAAGTGCGGGTCAAAATCCTTGATGTTAATGTTTTGTACAGGTATTGATAGCTGGGTACAAAATTTCATCGTCAGGCATCTGTTTAGATAAGCCAAATTCTCAACCCTACCTACTTTGCAGCTTAAAAATGGAATATAAATCTCTGAAATAAAATGAATCTGTTAGTTACTGAATTAGATATTGTAGATTAGTTTAAAAGCAAACGCATTTATTTACAGCAACACACATAAAGACATACTGTATGTTATTAAAGATTATAAAAGACAAAACAAAGGATTATTTTCCCATTCTGTTTGCATAGCAACGATGGATTCAAAGTCATGATAAAAACCGAGGAAATTGTCAGAACAAATTCTTGGCTAAATTAAACGCATACGCAGTAGTAGCCGATAAAATTTTGAAGCTGAATGATTTTAGATTCGAGACTAGATTCTCTTCTTTGAAAATGCTATATACTTTTGGCCAGTTGAACGTTAATTAAATAAATATATGCCAAACGCTTTGGAGTCGAATGCAATCTTAGAGAGTAACCCTATGATTTTATTTAACCTCCTAAATGACACCATCCATTCGGTATATTTTTTAATATTTCAATAAATTTAAGATGGTAAAGGATACTTGATACATTTAAGCGTGTCAAAGTGATTTTTGAATTCAAAATTAATTGTCACGTTTACTTAATTACGGATTTAAATAGCAAAAATTTTGTAATTCGATGCGCGTGTCAGACACATTGTTATAGGTTAAGGGATTAATATGTCTACTGGCCGAGTGGATGTCTTTTCCAAAAGCCATCTGTTTCAAACTGAATTTAAGAAAGATTAGTTTTAACAAAGCAAACCAAAAATAGTAAAAAACACAAGTAAGTATAAAAATTCGTATAGATATGATGGTTGAATGCAGAAAACATTTATAGTTAATTTTATTCCTGTATGGATATTGGATGTGTTTAATTAAGCGAGTAATTTTCCTCGAGATCCTAAGCCAATTAAAAAGCAATTCAAATTGTCGGACTCCTGTCCTCCAAGGCCGTGCAAATAAGCCCTCTTTTCATTAACGGCTTCGCATATTGCCGTGGCTGCTTCGCACTAAATTATTCACGAAACGTTTTCGGTTAATGACGCAGAAACAGAGCCTCTACCGTGATTAAATCTGGATTGATTGAATTGATGGCCCACCTTAATGCCGAGTAATAAGGTTGGAAGTAAACAGTTTGTTTTATTTCTGGCTCAATTAAGAAGCAAGAATAATCCCCGTGACGACTTTCTAATCTGTGTCCCTTTCTTTCTTCTGCAAAAGTGCGATTACAAGAACGTAATAGCAAAGAATAATGATGAGAAGATGGCATAAAAAAAGAAAAGGTTGTATTTTGGGATATAGCTTCCACTGATTATTTTAATGGAATGATTCTATGTAATTGGAAGAAAGAATCTTCTTAATGAGAATTGAGATATCGCAGTTTTTATTTAATTATTTCAAGCAACGTTCTGAATGTTTTCATGATTAATTTACAAATTCGAACATAAACTCAAAATATATGAAGAAAGAATAATGAGAAGTATTATAGAATTAAAACCTAGAATGATGTTTATTTAGAAATTATAGGCAAAAACCCATATGAAGGTTTTTTAACTACAGATTTGAATATTTTACCTGCAAATGCTTTAATTTAAGAAATCAATTGGAAGCATTCACCACTTCTAACTAATATCATTACACTTCACATGAAAATGGAATACAGTGATGCACTGACTGAATAATCAGCAAATTAATGAAAATTTTTTATTTAAATTTTAGTAAATATGCGTATTAAATTCAAAACTTATAAATTAAATGAATACAATATAATTTTTGAACAAAAAATTCAGAAATTTAACTATTATAGCTGTGTTCGGTATAGAAAAAGCAAATTATAAAATGAAATATTATTACATAAACAATGTAATGTGAAACATTGTGGAAACCAGTTTTGTAAATCCTTACATTTTATAGATACAACACCATGAATAAGATCCAAGTAAAGTTTACAACTGAAATCCAACAGTTATCATGCATCCAATTTTTTTTTCTTGGAATCTTCAAAGCTCTGCTTGAATAACAGACGAAATGCAACAGTAGATTCTGAACCTATCAGCATATCTCGAAAGAGTACCTGGAATGAAAAATGTGAGTATAAATATATGAATCTCTGATAAAATGTGTACATGTAAATGTACGTGTAAGAAAAAGTATGTCGGTTATCTTTCTTGCCTAGCTTCTTCAGCTCTGATTCCATTACTCGAATTTATAAGAGAACGTTCCCTTCTCCCGGCATTCATATGCAAATAGCAGTTTCGGTTCAAATGTGTTCCGGAAGAACCAAAAGACAGGGAAGAGGAGATTTGAAAACACGTCTTTTCCTCCAGAGGCATCAATGGCTGCCTAGAAGGGGGAAAAATCTAAGAAAAAAATTCCCTATAGGTCCATTAAGCATTCTCAGTAGAGAGGGAAAGAACAAAAAACATATGGCCAAAAATCGTGGAAAATATTCCTTTCCTTCATGCACGATGCATAAGAATATCACGTTTTTCAAAGGTTGTTCTCAATCTGTAAAATGTGAATGGAATCGGAGAAAGAAAAAAAATTCAGCTAAAGAAACGTAATATTTGCGTAGAATGTTACCTCCAAGCTGTGACTGAAAGGATTTATTTCGTGCAATATTTTTCAGGGGAATTTTTCAATCTTCCTAAGAAATATTCGTGAAGAAGTCAGGTAATATTCAAAATAATATTATAGGGAAGAAACGGAAAGCAGAAAGTATTTCTCTTTTATAATGTAACTCCTTGAGTAATTTATAATCAGACGCGAGTCTTGATACTTTAATCGTAAACAATTTCAGGCTTTCTGTTGGAGACACCCTTTGACGTATTCAACGTTTATTTTTGGTTGTGAAATTAGGGTATCATAACCACAATTAGCTCTGTTTAATCCGGGAGGATGCGAACTACGAAGAGTAGCGCGAACACTCGCAAGGGGGTGTGCGAGACCCCATTTTCTTATTTCGCTATTTAAGCAAAACTAGCAACATTTTTATGCTATATTTGTTCCTAAGGATTCATTCAAACAGTTGTAGTCATACAAGAACAAATTTTAAACCAAAAATTTAGTAAATAATGCATTAAATTATTCAGCGCATTGCGAACACATAAGAAAAGAATATTTCTTACATACATGCATTCAACATTTTTAATAGTAAAGAATCATCAATATAATAATCGCTATACAATTTTTTGGAAAAATACTGCTTCTAATTTTCTTAGGTACACAGGAGAACAGTTTTTTTTAGAAATTCAAATAAGAATTCTGATGGACTTTACCTTTAGATCCAATAAATTTAGGGCGTAATACATTTTTATTTTTCAGAATAGTTTCTACAACATTAAGCTTTTCCTTCAATATTTTTTTGTGAAAGCGGATAAGACATATACCAGCTGACTACAGTTACATTATGTCTAGAATAATATAATTTTTCCATCAATCTCTTGACATTTTCATTTCTACTATTATCCAGTTGAAAGTCTTGTACCCGTAAAACTTATTTTAGAAATTTAGAATGTTCTTCAATTCACTTGTTTCCTCACTAAAACTTAAACAGCGAGACACACGTATTTTCCTGCCCCTAATATGATCACTCAATTGAACAAAGAACTCTGACGAGAGGACTTGCTAGGGTAGGTTTATAATAAAAGAACTCTTTTTGAAACACGTTCCGTCTGTTGAATGCGAGAGAGAGAGAGAGAGATAGCATAAGATAAAGAGAATTCAGAGAGGTAGATAGCATAAATAAATAGCATAGATAGCATAAATTTGACTCATTTCAACTAGAGAGAATTCAGTATTTTTCAAATTTAACGTAGCGTGGGGTTTAGGGCAATCCATTGCGTGTCCTCGCAGGTTATTAAAGAGAATCCAGTAATCATCTTATTGAAATAATTTTACATATATCTTGTGCAACTAACATCGTTTCATAAAATAGTTTCTATGCATTAACTATCACAACGCTTACCAACCAAAATGAGAATTAATTACACAATATTATTCGCTTCAATTTTTGAGGGGTATGGTAAGGAAAATATACAAAACCAATTTATATCAAGTGTAATAAACATATTTAATCTTGTTAAGGATAAATTAGTTGGGATATACAAATATTAAATTGTTGCGGTATTTTTTTTACTAATCGAAAACTGTTATTTTTTTTTCATTCTTCAATGTGCATTTAGAGTTGTACTTTCCTACACACATTACAATAGGGGAAAAAATATGAGAAAAATGCAGTCAATAAAAATAGTAAAATGCAAAATTGATGTCGATCCAAAATTAACGAATAGATTAACATAATGAATAAAAACGATTTAAACATTTGATTTTCTCAATAAGAACAAAAGATAAATTTAAAATTTGAAGCATTTAAGTTAATTAAAGACAAGTGAAACTCTGATAAATCTACAAGAAATTGGCGATTTTTGAATGGTACCATCTTTCCGAGAAAGACAAACAAAAAAAATATGAGGGTTTTACTTGAACAGAATTCACAGACTTGACCAATACATAGCAATCATGAATAAAATAGTTTTGTGCTAATATTTTATAGCATGCCAAGTAATTCAGACGTAGTAGGATATGTTTGAGCTTACAATTACGCTAGTTATTTAATATCTATATATATAATTCTCTTACGTGGTGACAAAAATGGGTCAAATTTTTTAATCGCCGTTTGGCGACAGCTCGCAAGTTTGGTTTGTTTACATCAGCGGAATGTCCGAGACAACGATTTTTTTTCGTTAAATAGTTTGATCAAAGTAAGTTTAATTCTTGCAATTTCGATTAGGTAAATGAATGAATGTTTCTTTAAAATGTTCTTTTCAGTGAAAAGGTTGAGGAATGTGCTATTTCATCTCTCGATTACTCACATTTTCCGAGTTTTAAAAAACATAAGTGACTATCCAGAGAACAATTTTGTATCTTTTATGATTAAATTGTAACTGGAGTGAGTCTGTATACATATAGGGAAGCTTTCTGAACAGCATTTCATTTAAAGGAGAACATGTTTAAGATTTTTCTGGAAAAAGCAAACATCTTCAAAAAGCTATCTTACCAATTTTAAAAAGTTAGAAGTAAATAATTATTGTGGGTTTAAATTTTTGATTAGTGAATATGAATATCTTTCAAGCGATATTTCACCTTAAACTGTAATTTTTTTAACGAAATGGTTGTGAAATGTGTTATATCATCTCTAGGCAACTTAAAATTTCTGTGATTTAACACATAAATAACTGCCCCGAGAGAAAAGTTGTATCTTTATTGCTAAATAATAATTGAAGTGAGTGCGTATACATGTGGGGAAGCTTTCTCAGCAACAGTTCATTAAAAATATGGCATGTATAACTTTTTTTGTGAAATGAAGTTAGGCAAATGAAATTGTTGAAGATATTGTCAATTGTGCATACCAAGAAGTTTTAAATGATTGATTTCTAGTTGATGTAAATTATTTTGATTTTTAATCGCATTCAAATTTCCTTCTAACATTTACATATATATCTCTATGCTACCAGAAAATTTTAATTTTAGAAATTGATGATTTACTTTTTAGTAACTACCAGAAAATTAATTTTAGTAGTTCATGCAATTCCAAATAATTTAAATTTACTTTTAGTAATTAATGTACTTTTAATTTTCTATTACTAGAAGAAACACATAACTTTATGGCGAGCGAGCGAAGTGAGCCGAAAGAATCACAACGTGATTCTTTGGGGTTGGCGCGCGAAGCGAGCACGGGTTGTAACCCCCTAGTATTATTTAACCTTCGCTAACAGTAGAAGAGATTCAGTGAAGTTCGTTCCAACAATACGATGTTTCAAATGTTTTCATTTCAATTCTTTAGTGAGTTTTCCAGAAATAATTAGTTCACGCATATTGTACATTCAGTACCGTAATTTCCGTAAATCTACTGCCGAGATTTCATTATCTTATAAACTGTGATTAAAGAATATGACGATAAATGTTGTATTACATATACGTAAAGTACAACTGAAAAAGTTTATATAATAACACAAAAATGTTAAGTAATTTCCACATGACATCCTTCCGTGACCCGTAGTATATTGCAATGTTTTACGATTAGTCGTTTAATTTTATAATGATAGCAATGCTTTCTGTTTGAATGCAAGAACAAAAAAAGACGCTAGGTTATATCTTTGGATTTTTTTCGATTCTAATTTCTTTTTTGCCACTTTGAAATCAGAAGCTCCCACTTCGAATTTCTCTTTTATATAAGATGGTTTCAAGAGCCTGCATCCAAACCCAAAAATTTGTTTTGTTCAAATGTGTTCCAGAACCGAAGACAAAGTAGTCGGGATTCGAAATACATGGTTTTCGCGAGACGTATCAATATTTTTAAAAAAGAAAAACATATAAGATATGAATTCTAACAAATAAAGTACATAACGGAGACTTTAAAAAATATCCTGTAGGACCATTAGACACTCACAGCAGGGAAAGAATGAATGAAAACATCTGGACCAAAAACCTGGAGAATATTCCTCCTTTTAAGCATGATGTGTAAGAGTATCACGTTCTTCAAAGATTGTCCGTTTTTGAAATATGTTGAGCATATTTCAGGAACAGAAAATGAAACTTCAGCAATAGAAATACAGTATTTGCGTAGAAAGAGAGCTCCAAGCTGTGGCCGAAAGGATAGAATTTGAGAAATATATTATCGCGGTTACAGACAGACTTTTATTCATTATTCCAAGGAGATATTCGCTGGTAAGACAGGTCAAATGTAAATGGTGTTAGGCAAGATGTTTAGAGTATCACGTTCTTCAAAAGTTGTCCGTAATCGGAATATGTTGAGCAGACTGCGGGAACAGAAA
>BGPR01000099.1:784551-840941 GCA_013235015.1 Araneus ventricosus
AGTTGGATACTATCTAATGTATTGTCACCATTAACTAACAAGGTTCGAAACTATGGTATCCTTTTCAAAAATATCGCGTACAGTTTTAGATTCTGGTATTAATCTAAACAAAACACGCAAGCTTAACATTGTTTTCATATCTTATTGAAACTCATTATAATTATCAAGAACCTTGAAAAAGTGGAAATTTAAATGTATTTGTATTACCTTCCTCTTCAAAAGAACATTGTGTAGATAAAAGAGTTCGATTATTTCGGAAGAGTTTTTGAAATTGGTTAATTCATGCTAGTAATTAATTAATTAACTCAAATCAGTAATATTTTAGAATCATGTTAGTTTCATATTTGAAAGCGTTTCCCTACCAACTCATGATGCGTGAAAAAAGTAGCTGGTGAGCCACACCGGATGCTTGGCCTCCTTCTTCTCCATATCTGAATTATTTCCCTTCATTGTATGAAAGCGCCTTAAATATACCATCTTTGTAGTCCACTGAGAACACCACAGGATGCTTTGTTAATGCAGAGGGCATTAACAACTTACTTGTTGTTATTACCAGCGCATTTCTAAATATCTTGGCTTCACTGCACGAAAATCATTGACTTTCTGCGCCATCAATTCAAATATCATCTTTAATAATGTCGGTCACATCAGTTCCTTTTTTTCCTTTCCAACATTCCACTGTGAGTACGCGTGCTGTAAAATCAATGTTTTCCTTTCTGTTATAGTTCTTTTTCCGACTCCATTTGACGACTAAACACGAATATGGTTTTAATGTCCTTTTTCAGACGCAATGAGAGAGCAGAACTTGAATACGTATTTCAAAAATATTTATGGCTGTAACGATATTCTCGTAAAAATACACCATTTCAATTTCTGTTACTGTTAATATCTTGTATAGCAAGCACTAATTTCATCGCCACAATTACGGAACATTCTGTACTTCAAATATAAATAAGAAGATAATGAAGCTAGATACCTATAACGTGAAATATAGAAATGTTCCTGAACTGTAAATGTTTTCTAAAACTTTTGTTAGACAATCGTTCCTGTTATTTCATACTTTCCGCGAATAGCTCAAAGTCATATTTTACAGATACAAATGACAATGAAAAAAATAGTTTACATAATTATGTTTTTATTCGAAAGTCTGTGTAAAATTACTTTTTATGATATTCAACCTTCACCTTCTAAAATTTTGTGAATAAAGTAAGATAAAGAAACAATATATTTATAGAAGTGATGCACTGACCTCAAACAGTGTATGTAAAATTCATTACGATTCTGATTCTATAACTCAAGGATTAATAGAAATCTTCCATAATAAATGCTGAATGACTTCGGATCCTTTCTGTTTTAAATTTCTAAATGTTATTGTCGAACATTTTCGTGTGAAATGATATGGCGTTCCATATATAAAACGCAATATAGGGTTAACTTAATAATTTACCATCATAAAATAAAACATAAATAAAAATCAATTGTTGTGTTGTCCCACAACATTTAAATTAAATTAACAACTAAATTTTTAATTATTAACTTCAATTATTTTTCCTTCTTCTAAATGCGTTTAATCAAAACACTCAAAGTCTGTTCTTTTATCTAACATTTGAATATCTTATCGCTTAAAAGATCTGTTTTTAAATAATTCTAATTTTGTCATTTTATGCTTTATTTAAATAGTGACTTAATTGTCTTAAATTCCTGAGTGTGTGAAATGATAATTTGTTTATGCCAAGAGATGAAAAGCAGGGGAGATGAAATGTGTTACTTTCTTTTCCCCTGCTCCTGTGGATCTTCGTTTCTCCGCGAAGCATGGCCCCCGGTTAAAACTGCTGAGTCACGCTGAAGTGAAAATAGCGGTGGATGACGAAATTTTACTGTGAGGTGATGAAATATCTGGTCCTGAACATTGGAGAACGTTCGAGAGGGAAGTGACGTAGCTGCCTGTGACATAGGAAAGCGGGCCTTTTGGTTGGAGGAGGAGGACAGACGGAGTTTTTTTCGGGTGCTGGACATCATCGAAGGAGGTGAACGGACTCTTGGAGAGGTCGGGAGTTGAAGGTCCCCTGCGAAGATGATTTTTTTCCTTCGGGAGATGACGTTGCCATAGTGGGTCCATGCATTCAAGGTGTCGATGAGATGATTTCCCCTGCCAGAAGGTGCTACCTTAGAGGCTGTTGCAGAGCCTCAGTGATAAGTACTTTTTTTTATTTTTATTATTTCTCCTTGTTACCAATGAACATTAGAAGCTGAAGGTTTTAAAGACAGCGAAGTGTAGATTTGAATTTTTTGTCAATTTTGAAAGGATGAAAAAGTAAGCCGACCTCTTGCTGAAGCATGTTCATTTACAAGATTATTAAAACGCGTAAAGAAATAATAAGTGGAACTCTGGCCGCTGTAAGGCAATAGGACTATTTCTAGTGAATCAGTTTTTAGGTTTATCTCATGTAGCCGTATCATATTAAGTGCATACTTTTTGTTTTTTTTTATGTAACTTTGTTTTTTATGTCTAAGTGAATCAAACGTGTTTACTCAATAGATTTGTGCGTAAAGAAGTCGATCGACTAAAATTTCCATTGATAGTGTTAATCAAGGCTTACTAATAAATATAAATTATTATAGCTCATTTAGTCTGTGTGCATTTATTTAGCCTAGAGCAAATTGAGTAAGGAACTGGCCTGGTAATATATATATATATATGACCTTGGTGTTATTGTGAAGTGAATAATCTGATAGTTTGTAAGTCTAAAATGCTATTATAATTAATAAAACCCTATAGTTTGTCAAAAGGAAAAGAATTAGTTTAAACTTAGATACCACTATACGATCTAACTTTGTTTCAATATGCTATAACTTCACAGCACAATACAAATGTACTTATATGCATTAAAATTTTATTTTCCATTAAACGTAAGACAAAAAGAAAGTGGAAATTTTGCATTTATTCGCCGCGTAATTTTAATTTTCATGAAATATTAACTTCTAATTTCATTTTCGCTATCATTCATTTCAAAAGACTCATGTCTATTTCTTCAGAGTAGGTAGAATTTAGCAAATGTATTCTCAATACTTTAATTTCACATTCTGGCAAAACGAAAAGAAACAAAAAGAAAAACACAAATGACTATTCTAAATTTTCATCTAATTCTTAATTTGGTAAATACCAAACATAAAATCCCGTGTTTATCTCATTCCAAAGTCAGAAATAATTAACAAAACGAATAAAATGAATTTCGTCCTGTTTCGAATAATTAAATTTACAAAAATATGTAACATATATTTTAAGAGAAAAGATAAACAGTTTGTGACTTGAATGAATATTCATGTAGTTTTTTAATCAAATTAAACAAAACACTTTTATTGAAAAAGACTATACTGAATTAAATATAAGTAGCAAATATTTGTGTACATGATTTCAATCACAAAATTATTTTCATCAAATGATGTTTTCGCGTCGGAAAAACTGAGTGCTTTTAAAGAAATTTTTAGTTAACGGAATAAAGGAGCATGTATTGAAAAATTTTGCAATATATTTAAAAACAATTTATATTATGTAAAATGAATTAGTCTCCTTTCTTTTATAATGTCCGAGTTATTTTTCTAACTTTTTTAATTGTTAATCATTATAAAGAAAGGTTTAATGTGGTAAATAAAATGCATGCAAATGATTAGAAAAGAAGATTAATATTGCCAGAATTCCACACAAAGAAAAATACAATATTATTTTGATAAAAATATGAATTATTTTGAAAAACAAGATTGCTTGCAAGACTGTTTAATACTTACAGTTTAGATAACATCTGAAAATTTATTGGCTAAATTATGTCGATCTATTTAATATTCCCTTCCATTAAATGAAGATAATATGGAGTGCTATAAACATTATAGATTGTTCGTGGTATATCGATTGTAAGAAAAGTGAGTTGAAAACTGGGAATGAAAACTCAGTAAGATCAAGTAAAGATATCATAACCGATAAATATATACTAGGTGTACAGGTTAAAAATGCGGATTTTGGATGGAAAGAAAACTCTAGAAATGGAAGAGAAGCAAAAGAAATGCATTGTTCAAAGTAATGGCTAATTCTAGCTATACACTTTCCCATCTGTCAGGTAAAGTTTGGATGTCGTCTATATAAAACTTTGCTTGCTTGCAGGCAAACCCGTGAATACTCCATCGGGCGACATCTTCATAAGTTCGAAAGTGCTATTAAGATTTTGTGTGGGCCATCGACCGGAATAAGTGAAATTCGGCCAGCACAAGGCTTGATGAATGCAGAGAGTGGGGTAATACTTTCAAGGCATACCCAGGCATAATCTTTTCAAGATTTTATTTACTTAGTTGGACGTATGTAGTGTTGCATTGTCAGAAGGCAAAATTACCTTGTAAGGATGCAAAATGGGACGTATGCCCCATTGCGGTCGTTTGACGATCAGTGTTTGGCTCAAATTGACAATTTATTGTTGGTAACTAGTACTATTTAAGGTTTAATTAGATTCCAGAAACTCATGATGTACCGTACCCTCCAAATCACACCAAATACACAGGATTACCTTCTTTCCCAAAGTCATTTCCTAAAACGTTTAAATCATGAGTCACACGTGTTTTGCGACGGTGTATGTTCAATACGCGCATCACGCAGTATGCGATAACATTGAAATGTACTTTTCTTTTCACAATAAAGGAAAAAATAACATTTCCTGCAAATGCTCTTTTTCCGTCGCGAACGTTTTGCGAACGAATATCAGTCCTGTGTATAACTTTAGAACATTTCACGTCTGTGGTTGCGAAGCTTGCTCTCACTACAATCACATGTCATGAGATACACTTCGCACTTACGCCAAGCCACCCCTGGAAACAAATTGGCATTATTAACATTTATTAATAGCATTTTTTTCTGGTTAGTTCCCAAAAGCTCTAAGTAATTGAAAAACGCCTTGGCAGATGCTGCCAGTAAAATAAGTACTGAGAAGCCTGAAACTTATTTGCCGTTCTCCTGTAAAATTTCCAATTTGACATTTAATGCGTTTTCCATTCCCAGTTTTCAATTATCGATTATTTTCATTAATAAATTTCAAAATGAGAAACAAAAATAATATTTGTTTTTAGTTTTTTAATGGAGACAACTCAGAATAAATCAGATTTGAACCCATTTCCAAAAGGAATATATATATAACAAATAAGAAGCAATCATAACAGAATTGTAAAAGCAACAAAATCAACATAAACATCCATAATGCAAAATGTCAAGAAAAAAATCTGCGGGAAGAAAATGCTGAGAATTCTTATAGAGAGAACTTATATAGAAAGAAAATAAACAAAAGGGGGATATATAAAAATATATGTAACACAAACGCAACGAATGCGTAATAATGCTGGAATTCAAGAAGATTTGTGGAAAATATATCAATGTCATGAAAATCAATAAATTTTGAAATAAAATGGAAAGACTTTAGTTAATCTGTAAAAGCGTATAGATGCTCATCAGGGTAAGTAAAATCTATACGAACCGCTGATTAGAGAAATCATAATGTTTTCTGCGACCAGTGCTAGCATAAAGCTAAAAACACTGTCCTTTACCCCGAACATTATTATAGACCAAAAAATTCGAATGAAATATCAAATATTAGAAATAATTTTACGAACCTAAGACTGTGGGATGCAGCCAACGGGAGACGTGACAAAGGAATGAACCTAACGCGTCATGTAGGGTCCTTACTTACCATTATGAGCATCTATACGCTTTTATCGATTAATTAAGTCTTTCCATTTTATTTCGAAATTGATTGATTTTCATGACATTGATATATATATGAGATCAGAACAGTCTATGATACGTGTTTGCTAAATTGCATAGTATTTTTTAATTTGTAGAAACCCTTAATGTTTTGTGAGAAAAACTCAGCAATTACAAGCCAATGTAAAGATAACAGAATAACTTCGTTTGTTACCAGAATCCAAAACAGAATTCTTCACAAAATATAAAACATGTGCATTTCAGGTCAAACATAACTCACGAAACACTAGACCCTGAACTCATCGGAATAGGTAGAAAGAAAATTTCGGGTGAAAATTAGGACGACAAACGTATAAATATCTGGCAAGAGCGGGTTTGTAAATGCACTGGCTTTTCGAAAGATGATTGGTTACATTTTCTATGTACTTCAGTTGTTATTCTCTTTCTTTCTGTCTGAATTTATATGCAACTAGCTATTTCGATCCAAATGTGTTTCATAACCAAACAAAAGTTTCAGGAGAATGAGAGTCCAGATTTTCCCTAAAAGTTTTTGAATGGAACTAAAAAGAATTCCTGGAACATCAGTTATCTACTCAATGCAGGGTGTGTGTGTGAAGGGGGGGGGGAACTAAGCGCCACCTGGATAAAAAAAACTTAGAAAGTACCCCCTCCCTTTATTCTCTACGTACACGAATATCACGTTCTGCAAAGAATGGTGGTACGAGAAGAAACAAATAGTCTTTAGTTGAAAAATCTAGAGGGATCTATGGGAACAAGGCCCGTAAAATACAGAAAAAGGGAATTCACTATTTGCATAGAAAGTGAGATTCAGGCTGTGATCGACTGGATTTATTGTGTGTAATATTTTATAGATGCATTATGCATCGTTCCAAAGGCATATTTGGGAAGAAGTTAAACAACAGGGAAATTGAAATGACGAAACAAATATTTATATATATCAAAAAAGGAGAAATTATAGAGATGAGAACAAAAACTAAAAGAAAGGTAATTACTGATCACAACGAATTCGCTTATGAAGCAATTTTATTTGCTCTCTGAGTACATTAAATAATTAACTGGAACCAAAGATTAAAGTTATATAAAGTTCGGGCCAATTAGCAATTAAAACAGATAGATACTTCATCAACGGGAAAGATGCAACAGAAAATACGTTTCCTGCACAAAATATCAGCCATTGGTTAAAAAATATTGCTTATGCTAATTTGTGTGGTTGGTTTTTGTGTGAAGGTGCATTGTACTTGTTAAAGCATTCAAAAGAAACTCAACGAGATTCTCAGCTTTCAAAGAGCGCTGAAAAATGAAGTTTATTTACCAAGTTTCCATTTTAACAACTTCTCTTACACAGCTTCGTATTTTGAACAATTTTGAAAATCAGACTGATAACGATTACAAAATTAGACAATATGGTCACAAACACAGAAATAATGATAGGAAAATATTAAAATTTAATTCCTGACTCTTTAACAGTGTTGATATATTCATATAAACACTTTAAAGCCTATACCCTTAAGATATATTTGCAGATAGAGTCTTTTGACACTTCTTTTGAATAGGATTTATGTAAGGGCAATTCTATGATAGACGTGTAAAAAATGTGGAATAAAATTAAAGTAGTAACAACAAGTTGAAAATTTTTTATGCTTATGCGTGTTGTTGTTTATGTGTAAAAGGGTGTTGAAGTGCGTGTTGTTGTGTGAAAATGGCGTTGAAGTATTCATATTAACATATTAAATCCTATATCCTGAAGATGTATGGAAGACAGTCTTTCCACACGTCTTTTGTGCGGACAATTTTATGAAAGATGTTTAAAAAATGTGGAATAAAAGTGATCGAAGTTTAGCTTGCAACATTTCATTTTCCAAGGAAAATAAAAGAAAACTAAAAAAAATGCTGTTAACAAAGTTAAACTGCTCTTACTTCATTACAACTAAGAATATCCTTTCTTTTTACTCCAAACTAGATAACTTTGATATCTGCGGATTTTTTTGTAAAAAGATTAATAAATTTAACCATACGTAATGTTTAATGTTCAATTAATACCTAAAATATTAACTCGGACTGTTCTTACAAATAAAATTTCCGGTTAATGTCTACCGATAGTTTGAATTATTTATATAAAATACTCCTTTGAATTTTCTCATTTTATATTATTTTAGAAAACTTCTGGCATTTAAAGAATAGAATAAAACATATAATCAACCAGAGCCCTAAAGAATTAATTCCGTCTATTTTTCAATAAGTAAATCGAATTATAATTTGTTCAGCAATGTTTTAATGTCGAAATTTACTACCTATAAGAAAAATAGTTAACACGTCGTACTGAGACAGATTTCTCTAGTTTAACTAGTCATTCATTGCATATCGCCCGACGATTATAACCCACAACCGACGTGACAACCGAAACCAAAAGAAGCAAGAAATGAAATCAGTCTTCCAGAGAAAGAACTACGAAACCATTTAGCCTTATTACGTAAGCAGCTAAGAGACGGCTCAACTTCAATGACTTCGCCATTTCCTTCTGGCAGAGCTAACTGTCGTATCCTATGCGCCTTTGCGCTTCTAGCAATGATCCTACATTGCCGGATTTAGTAATTACCTATAAGAGAACGGGTTACACAATTCCTGTGTAATGCGCCTTCTTTTACTTTTTGTTTCATGTCTTCATATGTTGAGAAGGAAATGTTTATAAAGGTGGAAACGTATTTATTTGTTTTATCTTGCATTCGATTTGATGCGGGAATAGCTTTTAACATAATGTTCTCGCACTTAACGAATCTAAGGGAAATGCGAGGAAGTAACATAAAAGATCTAAAAGGGCGAGGACACATTTCTAGGAAAGAGAATCGAGTGTTTTATGCTAAATTCGAGATACCATTTGTCCTCGGATTTCAAATAAATTTGGTGATTCGATGCTTGACATATCTGAACGATTAGATCAAAATTGTGATAGGTGCTTTGAGGAAGTTAAATATAAATGAAATCATTCAAAAGATAGAATAGATAAAATCAAATTGTAATAAATTTTCTGACTATTTAAAGAAAAAAGTAATTGAAAACGATGGGAATTCAAAAACCTTTATTTTTGTATTTCGAGAACAGTCTCGAATGAAAATAAACTATCTATGACCGAAAATTATAATATCTTGATACAAAAGACAAATCATTATATTACAATTCAGTTTATATCAAATTTGGAAAAATATTCAGATATTTCCTCTTTCATGCTATTATAAAACATGCCGTCATATATTTATGAATCTTGCACACAAAATTCTGGCACAAAGAAAAAATAACGGAAAACTAAGGCTCTAGAAAAATGTCTTACTTTGCAAGTTTGCCTCAAGATCATTTTATCAGACCTTAAACATTTCAATAAACGTCATTTGATTCCAAAATACATTTTGACATTGCTTCGAACGTAATAAGTTGTTCCAGACTTTCACGCTTCTCTTTACCAAAAACTACTTCTAAGATACTTCTTAGATATGTAAGATTAATAGTGACATTCGGAAGCAATAAATCCTCCCTTCAGTTTTGAATTTCTCAAAGAAAAAGATATTGAATGTAAAATAATATTCTTAAACTCAAAAAAATCAGTTGTTTAAAATGCTATAAAAATGGTACGAGTCAAATAACATTTTTGATATTATTCAAATTTTAAAATAATATACTGTAACCAAAAAACTAGGGAAATATAGAATTTTACTTATTCAAATGAAAAATAATATTTTCCATTGAAGATTAAGATTTTTTAAATTCTGTAACTGAAAGATTTCGTTAATTTCTAAAATTCCTACTATATAAGAAATGCCATCGTTTTATTTTAAACTTAAAAATTAAATTTTAGCTCTAAAACAATTATGAATTCAGTTTTAGCTTTTTAGATGAGTTAGAAAGATTAGATAATTTAGATACAGATGAACATTCGAAAATAATTGGTTTAGTTTTAAATTCATAACTATAATAAAAACAATTTTTAAAAACATACTTTCATTAATATATTAAAAACTAGATTTTTTATTCTAAATAATTTTATTTACGTTTCAACATTTAGTTCATAATTTATTATTAAATATATTAACCATTCTTGAAATAAATTCCTTTTGTGTATTCATTATTAGCTAGCATCACTATCAAATTCAATTAAATTTATCCATCATCTGATAAAAAAATCAATAAAAAAATTCCATTCTTAAGAATATTAAAACTAGTCTAGTTAAATGAAAGCTCGTAGAAAATAGCAATAAGTGCTTTACTTTTTTAAAGTTACTACTAAGCAAAAGTGTAGACACAAATGAATATGCAAGAAATATAAACTGAAGCGAAGCTATATTTCTAAATAAAATCTGTATTTTTCAGAGGTTTGGTACCAACAGCAAATGAACTTGTAATGTTTCTCAAAAATTACTTAAAGAAGAAGAAAAGGATTTTAAAATCCGACAAAGACAAAATACAACAGCAGGGCAATGAAACATATTCAACAGCAAGTCATTAAAAAAGAAGAATTTCAAAACCAAACAGGAATGCTGAATGAATATTTTGTTAATAATTAGATTTAAGCCCCATTAGTTCATCTTAAATATACCTTAGTCTCTACTGAAAATCATAACATGCTAATTTTAATAAACCTATTTCATAAAATTCAACTAAAATAATGTTTCAAAATCAAATATATTTAACAGGAAACACTATAAAAAATGGCAGTGATTTTTGAATATTTCAATGGACAAGTAAGAGAGATTTTCTTTTGAATTTTCACGTTCAGAAGTTGGAAACATTTGCGGCTAGTTTCTGTTGTATTTTGAGAAAGAAAAATAGTTTTATAATCATCTGATGTTATCCGGCGTGAGACAACAAACAAAACAACTAAAATTCTCTTTTTCTAACAAAACCGAAAATGATTCTTTATCCAACATGAAACTCAGTAGAATAAGACTAATTGTTTGCATATTAAACAGAATCTATGTAGTAGTAGACTTTGTGCTCACGATACAGTGAATATTTAGAGAGATATTAGGTAATAAAAATGTTAACCTTTTTATTGCCAGCTGATGTTGCGTTTTCGAAATATTTCAGAATAAATTCTGAATATTTCAAGAATAAATTTATTTTAATCCTTTCACAGTAAAATATGCCGAAAAAGTTTAAGTTTTCAGCAATATGAAAGGAAATTGTTCTAACAATATAACCAACAGAAATCTCGATAGTGAAAAAGGTGCTGTAAAAACTGTAGCAGAAAAACGATTAATTATTTGTAATAAATGCTTTGTCCCACTTTCACAAATTCCGTTAAGCAGTTAGTTCCATATAATTCAAAAACAAATAGTTTTTCATGCCAATGTTTGTATCTCTAAAGAAAATAAACTTTTAAATGGTTTAAATCCTTTATTTACTCAATATATAACATAAAAAATAAATTTCCCACACTTTCAATAGTTTTAAATACATCCGGTGGTTGATGCATTTAACTCTAGTATACATGGGATGTAAACAGGCGTGAGTCGATAAATATTATTTGTCATATTTATTTGTTTAATGTGAAATATGATTCCATTTCTGGTATCTATTAACAGCAGTTTCCCTTTTCGGTGTATTCAGTCGCAAATATCCGTTTCGATTTCTATGTTTTCCACAACCAAACACATAGAGGAGGAGCACACTATTTCCTCGAGAGACACCAACGTACCAAAAGATAAGCGAAAAGTTGATATAAATTTATCAAAAATGTATGATGCGAGATGAAAAAATAGTCTCTGTTGTCCCATTAAGCACTCAAAGCGGGAAGGGAAACAGTAAAAACATCTGGATCAAAAAAAGGAAATTTTCCTTCCATTATGCAGGATGTATAAGAATATCACGTTTTTCAAAGGTTTTTCTTAATCGAAAGGTGCGTAAGGGATTGCATTAGCAGAGGAAGAAAAGGGCAGTGAAAAAAACACAATCTTTGTGTGGAAAATGATCTCCAAGCTGTGACCGAAAGGATTTATTTTGCGTAATATTTCACAGAGGCGTTATTCATCTTTCCAAGGAGTTATTAGTGAGGAAGTCGAGTTGAAAGGGAAAGGGACAGATGAAAGAAACTGGATTATTTCATTTTTTCTTCAGTTTCTAACTTATATTATATTGTTGATAGTTAGTAAGTTTTTTCTTGTTAACATCTGGATAATTGCGTTTTTTTAAAGGCTCGTTTTAAGAGTCCTTTTTCAGGAATGAATTAGCCACATTATCAGCAGAAGCACTTCTTGTTTGGAAAGAAAAAATGTATATTGTAGAGTTAAAATCTTATGCCATAACAATTTTTATCTAATCTAAGAGCAGTAATTTAATGTTTCATTTCTTTTCAAGTAACACCTCATGTTTGAGTTATTTCTATTGCTCGGAATATCGGAATTTTTGAGCAAATGCAGAAGTTACCAGCTCCAGACACTCAGCATTGCATTTTACTTGATCTTCATTTTTTTCAAAAACACCTCATGTTTCATTTAATTCTATCGCTCGGGAAAATCTAAATTTCGGAGCAACTGCAAAAATTACCAGTTCCAGATACCAAGCATCACATCGAGTTGAATTGCAACAATAAAACTACGATCAATTAATCTCACTGCCTAAACTTTTTGACGAGACTACTTAAACTCACCATGAGGCTAGATTGATAATTGTATATTGTTTTAAACAGTGGGAGTTATATTCTTTTATTAGACTTGTTTTATGTTTATAGAGATAGAATATTGCAATCGATCTTTCACTAAATTTTTAAAAATAAGTATTTTTAGTGTGGCGAAAATAATTATTTAATTTGAACGAAAATATGGGCGTCGATAAAAAAAGCGTAATAACACTGAAAATATTTCCATAAAAAATTTTGGCTATAATGAACAGAAAAAGAAAATAACTTTCCAAAACATAATTCACTTCTTTAAAAATGGAAATAAATTATAAAGGTAATTAGAATTCTAGTTTGTTTAAAGCATTCCTGTCAGATACTAACGAGTTTACAATTATGTTTTAATTTTCCTATTTTGGATTTAAGAAAATTACATCCTTTTAGCACACCAATAAATGTTTGCCTTTAAAACAATCCTTGAGTTCATTATTAACTTATTTTAACGTATGATAAATAAACAAATAAGGGAATAAACAGATAGCATTATTGGGAGAACTATATTTATATGTAAATGCATTCAGGGAATTAAAAGATAATTTAGCGAAATGAATAAATGTTTCAAGCCAACTCGTTTTCATGTTTATAAGGATGAAATTGAAGATAGGATAGCAAGTATATTTATCAGATTGAACACTAATTCATTTTAAGTATTAACAAATTAACATCCGTCATCCAAATATTTGCTCAATTACTACATAACATTTTGCGTTTAGCAATAAATTTCTAGAATGAAGTCTTTGACAAGTCAATATTATGAAGTAGACAGAAAAGTTGTTCGTCAACAAAAGCAGTTATTCCTATATGATAAATGGAACATTTCAATATCAGAAAGATCTTGAAATATTATGCAAATGAAGTTTAGTTTACTCACATCTGAATATTAAAGAAATAAATATTCAAACTGAACCCATTTCAATATATATTTTGTAACGAGTTATGAAAAGATTGCCCTTAAACGGAAACAATACTAGGTATTTAGCAATTAAAAGATTTCTCATTTTTCCAAATATTCAAATATCATTAATTCAGAATAAATGATTATATATTTTTCTGAAAAATTCCTCAATACACAATCATCAAAATCATTACGATTCGTTGAGTAGAATAATCAAATATGCAAATGATTATTAAAATTTTGAAATAACAATGATGAAAATATCCTCAACACTTTTGCATAGAATTCTGTCTAGACATTAATTGCATCATTTTTACCTCTATATTTGTCATAAGCTTTAAATTTTAAAGTGGAATACTTTTAATATTCAGAACGATTTGTAAACTAGTTAATTATGCTTCAGCAGTTCAAAGAGATTTTGAGAGACGCTGGGAGTGACTTATTTTTAGCGATTCGAATTTCAGACCAAGTTTTAAAGGCCAGAAATTTCCTTTGAGTGGATTATTCGTAGCAGTATTATTTTGTATTAATCCTTGAATACTTGAAAACTTTCCAGACGGTCAGAAGAGTTTTTGCTCAATTTAAAACATTTTTGTTTTGTATTTTTAACTTCGACATGTAATTAATACATGCGAATTCAAGGTTAATTGCATAGAATACTGTCAGCTTACATTTAAAATGTATCCACTGATAGTTTTTCGAATTTCGCTGAAACACAATTTAAAATTTATTTAATATTTAAATAAGCATGACTATATGTATTGAGAAAGAATTTCCTTATAAAAATGAACTCTTTTAAAATTATATAAATTTCATGCAGTCATATTACTTTAGAGATAGTTTGAAATTAATTTTTCAATTTATTTATTTTATTGATGTCCATAATTGAATAATGCGTATTCTTATATGCAGTACAAATTTAATTGCTGGTGATTTCTAAATTTTTTGTAGAAGCTTGAAAGAATTTATTTTTGGGAATTTAAAGAATGATAATATATATGAAATAACATATTATGAAACTCGCTTGTCAAATTATATACAGTGTTCCCGCTAAAGTCCGTTGTCACCCCAACAATTTCTGAACGGCAAAAACTATAGTCAAAAAAGTGGTGTCTAGGTATAGTAAAGTTGCCATTGACTACGCAAGGAAACCGCTTACAGCGCCACCTGGAGGCAAAATTCGGAGTTAGTGTCTTTATCTCAAAAACGGTACGAAATACGGGGAAAAAGTCAATTATAAATGTGTTCAGCATTATCGATTTATTACAAAAAAATATCTTGCGCACAAAAATAATACAAATGAAAAACACAAAAAGCACATTTGTTTGATCGCGTTGAACAAAACTGCACTTGCCGGTAATGAGGCTCTTCTATCGGTCATGCTCAAAATGGTGTCCTTCAGCAACAATACACATCTGGACACGGGACTGCACTTCCCGCTGCTCATTGTACAACATGGTAGGTGACACGCTGGCACAAGCATCCGTAATACGGTTTCGAACTTTCTGCAATGTTGGTGGAGGGGTTGCATACACTCGCTGCTTGATGTATCCCCACAGAAAAAGGCCAGTGGGTTCAGGTCAGGTGAACGTGGAGGCCATTCTACGTAACCACCATACCCGATGACTTGTTGCTGGAATGTGTCCTGAATGTACTGTTGGGCACTTGATACCTTGTGCGGAGGTGCGCCGTCGTGTTGGAACCATACATTCCGGAGTTCACTCAACGGCAAATCCTCTAGAAAATCGGATATTACGTCCTTCTTTTTCTCTTTTATTCCTCGTTATGTCGAGTTACAATTTTGGTAGTGCGAACGAAACAAATGTATTTAGCGCCTTCTATTTTTAACATTACTGTACGTAAGGTGTCTTCTCTTACTAAATCGATGATGCTGAACAACTTTGTAATTGACTTTTTTCCCGTATATAGTAGCGGTTTTGAGATAAGAATGCTAACTCTGAATTTTGCTGCCAGGTGGCGGTGTAAGCGGTTTTCTTGCGTAGCGCATGGTAACTTTACTAAACCTAGACCCCACTTTTATAACTATAGCTCTTGCCGTTTAGAAATTATTGGGGTGACAACGGACTTTAGCGGGCACACTGTATCTAATAATAATTCATTGCGTTAATATAAATTTACGGTCGATTTAATGAAGATTTATAGCTTAGTCAAATTAAGTGATTTTTAATACGCATACATTACGCATTATTTCACGATGTAGAATTCTATTTAGATTTATGTTTCCATATATTTATTTAAAAGCATATTAAACGTTACACAATATCGTGAGTTTAGTTAAATAGTAGGCATAATGAAATTCGATTACTGACAATCTCGAAATTTTTCGCAGGAGCCGCTTTAACATTAATTGCATAAATGTATTGACTGATAGAAATAATTCATAAGTTTGCATGTACTTATTATGCTTAAGACTTGAATATCAGTTTCTAAGCGTTATTAATACTATTATTACAGAAATTCTGAAGTAAGATTCTGATATAAAAGCATTTCTTATGAACATATTTATTACCTATTCCTTTATTTGAGATGTATTATTCAGAAGAAAACATGCAAATACTTGTAAATTGCTTCATTCATTCACAACAAGTAATTAAAATATAAATTACTCAAAATATTTCTGTTATTTATTTTGACCATATTTCAAAGTTGCTTCATTTTAAGGAATTACAAGGAAAGGTAGGAAGTCTTACAGAAATACATATAACACATATTTCGAAATTGATAAGTTTTTTTAAACTAAAACACAGTGATTTGCACTCACGGAACTCTTTTGCATTTAATAAACTTATTTTCTTACTGTTATGAATCTAATAATTGTGACAACATTTTCAGCATAAATGGTAAAAACTATTTTTTATGATTACTAAACCTTTAATTATATGACATCATAGTATAAAAGAAAGTTAAAAGTCAATCAGAATTTTCAAATTTTATTTAAATGAATATTTCTGGAAAATGAGCTTTGCCCTAAGTTAACCTTTTAAACGTTACAACGGGGCACGCCAGCAGCTTATCAAATTCTTACTTCTTTTTAAAATTGAAAATATATTCTAGATTTTTTTTTCATTATATTTACTATGGAAATACTATAAAAAATGTCATTTTGAATTTCCAATTATTATCAGTCCCTGAAAATTTCGTGACGTGATAAAGCAGGATTTATTGGGACAAA
The DNA here is from genome assembly GCA_013235015.1 of Araneus ventricosus. Lineage (NCBI taxonomy): Eukaryota > Metazoa > Arthropoda > Arachnida > Araneae > Araneidae > Araneus > Araneus ventricosus. The sequence continues at coordinate 801,062 of BGPR01000099.1, forward strand.
TCCAATTTACAACATTTTGTGCCGAACATTTAGGTTAAAAAAATTTTAAAAAGTTCAAGGGGAACATGATTCTTCCAATCAAATATAAACGTTTACGTCAGTGTTTCAGAAGAGGATGAGTCAGGTAAATCCAAGTGAGGCATAGATAAAATACCAAAATTTCAGATACTCTGAAAAATCCAATATTTTTTTTAATGTCAATTATTTTAGGTAGAATTTATATCCCACAAAGGGTTACCACTGCAGGTTTAAAACGTATGCGTAAAATAATGTCAGAGGTTAATAAAATCGGTCAGAAGTTAACACACTTAAACATTCGGTTGAAAACGTGAATTGACCACGGCACAATTCCAAAGCATGAGGAATCATTCTCAAAATAATAATTATATATATATATATATATATATATCTAATGTGGCCTCTGGGGATTCAAGTTAATTATTAATCTTTGCATCTGTTTAATAAAATCAATCGCGTGTTTACAAATGGTTGAATGGAACGTAGCTTTTTATCAACCTGTATTTTTCTACTTATTTAGAAACATTTATACACGGAATTGCAAGTAAAGCAAAATTAATTATGATTTGATCAATATGTTTTCCATGAAAATGAATTTTAAATAAATTATCGAATTCTCATCATTTGATTAGAAAGTCCAACGAAAATAGATTTGTAGCAACATACCAAAGTCTTAGTCACAGTAGTTCATAATCGATGCCCGTAAGTTATTTACTATTTTATGTTTATGGACACAAAGCAGCAAATAGAAATCAACTCGAAAGTGACAACCGAAATCCACAGGTGATGGTGCCTCTGAAACCAACTCTCCAGGAGAAAAATTCAACTCCTTTTATGCGAATATTTGGATGGTAATCATACCTAATGTGACAATGACCTCACACACTTTTCGTCAGAAATCTAGAGAAGTAATCTCGCAGACAAAAATATGAGAAAGAAGGATCCGTATTCGTAAAAAGAAAAAAAAATGATAGTTTATCTTTTAATTAACACAGAACAGCAAATACAAATCAACGCGAAAGTGACAACAGAAATCTACTTGCTTTGACGCTCTTGAAACCATTTCTAAAGGAAAGAACTTCAAGAGCCTGAATGGTAATCAGATCTTTCTTAATAACGACCTATCGAACCTTTCATCAACAATCTAGAGATGGACTCTACACAGAAAAAATATGAGGAAGAAAGATTGACATTCGCAAAAGGAAAAAAAGTGATAAGTTATCTTTTATCAACGCATCTTTATGAACACAAAACAGCAATTGCAAATCAACGGGAATGTGGCAACCGAAATCCACTTGCTTTGGTGCCTCTGAAATCATTTCTTCAGGAGAGAAATTCTAGTGGTTGAATGATAATCAGACCTGGTGTAACAGTAGACACTGTACTCATAGGCAAAGATATATACAAGGAATCTCTAGAGAAGAAACACGAGAAGAAAGTATTCATAAAAGGAAGAGAAATGAAAGTGTATATTTTTAATTTACCTTCGTCAAATCTGATTCTCTATCTGACATTGTAAGAATAGGTGTATCGTATTTTACTTTTATATGTACATAACAGCTGTAGTTCAAATATGATTCCAGAAACAAAGAAAAGAAAAAAAAATTCAATATCCCGTAATTTTTTTCAGTAGTCATCTACAATATAACTAATGAAGGAAAAAAAACTTTACAAATTTCAGAATAAAACTAAAAATTCCTTTGTATGTCCGTTAGGTACTCAGAAAAAGTGTGAAGAAAACTAAAAACCAGTTGGTTCAGAAAAGGTAAGAATTATTCCGTCTCTTATTGCGTTATGTGCGATAGTATATAAACTTTTAAATTGTTTTAATCCTTTATTTACTCAATATATAACATAAAAAATAAATTTCTCACACTTTTAATAGTTTTAAATACATCCCAGATAGCACGTAAGTTTGCAGCAAGTTTGATTTTGACTTGTCATGGCAAAATTTGATGCGTCAAACTTGAATCGACTTGTAGCAAGTTCGATGTGACAAATAGCGCCACCTCCTTTGCAAATCAAACTTGCTGCAATTTTGCAAAACAAGCTTCCTGCAAAGATAGTACAATAAAGAGATAATTATCTTTATCTCTGTTTTAAAAAACATCCGATTTTTAATAGCATCTCCTAGACCGTAATTCTTTTTTATTAATTCAATAAATCAATGATAATTTGTGAAAAAAAATGACTTTTTTATAAAAAAAAAATTTTGAAACATTTTCCATCTTCTTACTAAATATATCACTCTCACTTTAAAGAAAACTATATCGCCTTTTTCTTAATGTTGAAATTTTAACGTTTATAAACAAAATTAAATCTAAAAAACAGACAGTGTTTGTTGAACAATAATAACTAGACATTTTGTCCCATTTTAATGTAATTACTTTTGAACTCTAATTTCATAATTTATTTTACTAGCAAAACGTAGTTATTAGCGAAAATCGCTCTCTCTTTGACTTCAAATCACATTCTCAACTCAAAAAATTAATGAAATCCAGAAAATAGTTAAAAATAAATCGTATACGAATCGAATCGAACGATGCATTAGCGAAATCTATCTTCTCCTCTCAGAGTTCAACTGGCTCAATGGTTAGCGTCTCCGCTTCGGAACCGAGAGGTCGCGAGTTCTATCCCGGGTTGTGTTTCGTACTCTGTTTTTACTATAATTTGCAATAAGTTTGCACGGCAAGCTTGCTGCAAGTTCGTTTCATGGTGACTTCGGAGCTTTCGTTAACTTGCTGCAAGCTTACTACAAGCTTGCACTCTTGTCATGACAAATTTGTGGCAAACTTCCTGCAAACTAAAATTGCTATCTGGGATTCGGTGGTTCATAGATTTAATTCTAGTATACGTGGGAATTTAAACAGGCGCTAGTAGAAAATTATTATTTGTTATATTTGTCTAATGTGAAACATGATTCCATTTTTGTTATCTATGAACAGCGGTTTCCCTTTTTTGTGAATTCAGAAGCAAATATCCGTTTCGATTTCCAAATGTTCCACAACCACACATATGGAGGATGAGTTCGGGAAGCACACCATTTCCTCGAGTGGCAGCAACGTACAGAAAAGAAGGGAAAATTTAAAATAAATTTAACCAAAATGTATGATGCGAGATGAAAAAATAGTCTCTGTTGCCCCATTAAGTACGGAAAGTGGGAAGGGAAACGGTAAAAACATCTGGATCAAAAAAGGGAAAAGTTTCCTTCCATTATGTAGAATGTATAAGAATATCACGTTTTTCAAAGGATGTTCTTAATCGAAAAGTGCGTAAGGGATTGCAGAAGCAGAAGAAGAAAAAGGCAGCGAAAAAATACAATATTTGAGTGGAAAGTGAGCTCCAAGCTGTGACCGAAAGGATTTATTTTGCGCAATATTTCACAGAGGCGTTATTCATCTTTCCAAGGAGTTATTCGTGAGGAAGTCGAGTTGAAAGGGAAAGGGACAGATGAAAGAACTGGATTATTTCATTTTTTCTTCAGTTTCTAACTTGTGGATATTGTTGATAGTTTAACGTTAGCCTGTTGTTAAGATCTGAAAAATTCACGGTTTTTTTAAAGGCTCAAATAAGATACCAATTACAGATACCTTATTTCTGAATTTTTTTATACTTTTTATTTAAATAAAGATACCTTTAATTTTTATTAAGGTATCTTAATAAAAGATACCTTTATTATTATTAAGATACCTTTAATAAGATAAGATACTATTATTATTATTTTAAGATAAGTATTAAGTTAAAGATACCTTCTTCAGGAATGAATTAGCCACATTATCAGAAGAAACATTTCTTGTTTGGAAAAAAGGAATTTCGTAGGTTTAAAATCTTATAACATAAAATTTTTTATCTAACATAAGAGCAGTATGTTAATGTTTCATTTCTTTTCAAGTAACACCTCATGTCTGAGTTATTTCTATTCCTCGTAATATCTGAATTTCTGAGCAACTGCACAAGTTATCGTTCTTTACTTTTATATGTATATAACAGCTTTGGTTCAAATATGATTCCAAAAACAAAGAAAGGAAAGAAAAGATTCAAAAGCACGTAATTTTTTTTCAGTAGTCATCTACAATATAACTACCATTGACGGAAAAAAATCTTTAAGAATTTCAGAATAGAGAGAAATGAAAATCCCTTTATATGTCTATTACGCACTCACAGAAAGTGTAAAAAAAACTAAAAACCATCTGGGTCAAGAAAAGTGGGAAATATTTCGTCTCTCCTTGCCTATGGGCAAGAAGTGCGGAAGTATCACGTGCGGGAAAGAAGGAAGACACTAGCGCGGAAAAATAAATTTAATTGGAAAATATGGATTAAAGTGCTAAATCAAGGGAAAGAAACTGAAAATAAATTTCGTAGAAAGTATCTCCAAATTTGGGACTGAAAATATATATTGCGAGTATATTTTACGTATTTGTTAATTATTCTTAGAAAGCTATATTAATGAGGAAGTCATACATTATACTAAAGATATTCGTGATTAAATGCATTTGAATATAGGTGTATTTGATTTTTTTTAGATGAACAGTTTGAAGTAGATAATGCTTAAATGAAATTACGAATTTCAATTGTCAAAACAACTGTTAAAGCTCTTGCTATCTACAATTTCGTAATTTTCCTCCTATATAGTGGAAAGTAGTTTCGTCATTCTTCGCTCTTTATGGATTCACAGTACCAAATAGATACCAATGTGAATTGCACTACCAAAGTCCATTTATTCTGACATCCAAAAACATATTCTTTAAGAAATCAACATTAGTGGTTTGCAGTATAAACAGATACTATGCAATAGTCTTTGGAACATCGTCAAGGGAGAGAATGTCGCGTGAAAAATATAAGAAGAAATGAAATGAAAATCTCTGTTAAAGATGGCAAATAAAATTTCATATTAACTTTCAATTTCAGGGGGAAAATTTAGATGAGCTTTTTTCGTCTAAGTTCTGTTTTTGTCTTATTCTATTAGTGGCAGATTTGAGGAACTATTTTCTTTTCTACATTGACATGCAGATAGCTGTTTCCGCTGAAGTTCGTTTTAGAATCTAAGACTGGATAGAGAAGATTGGAGAACTCTTCTTTTCCTCCAAAGACGAAAAAAAAAATTATAAAATAAGAAAAATGGAGAAATTCTCTAGTTGCATTAAGTACTCAAAGCAGAGAGAAAAATACTAAAAATCATCTCAACCAAAAATCAAGGAAAATATTGCTTCTCTTCGAGCTCGATGCATGAGAGTATCACGTTTTGCGAAGAGTGAAAATACTTGGAGAAAAGAAAAGATTCCATGCATTCTTAAAAATACGAAAGGAATTCCGTGTGGATACAGCAGTGGTTTACCAAAGAAAGAAAAAGAAATGAAAATAATGGAAAGATTTACTAAAAAATATTTATGTGGGTCCTTTCGGCACTCACAGCGTGAAGGTAAAATCTTAAAATAACTGGACACGCAAAAAACAGTAGAAAATATCCCTTCCGTTCATGTGAATTGCAGAAGAGTATCACGTTTCGAAAAGTGTGGTAGCATGAGAGAAAAAAGATACGCTTTCGAGAAATGTTGACGAGGATTGCAGAAACACGAGATAAAAGCAACAAAGCCTTTCCACGTTTGCGTGAGCTTCAGTCTATATTGCGATTCAAATATAAGCTATACCGTGATCCATGCATTGTAAATCCATGCATATCCATTGTTATCCATACATATAAGCAAATATTCGAGAGAATCGTAGAGTAAAGGTAAAAGTAAGAGATCAAAGAAACTGAGGCGCTTTTTCAGAATTTATTTTTCTTCTCACAGTTATTGTTGATAGTCTCGGGTGTGGATGGCGATTAAGACGTGGTTAATGAGTGGTTATTAGATTTTTGGCATTTCTATGCATTTAAAAAAATTCTTGTAGGAAAAGGAAGGAGGAAATGATTTGACTGAATATCATCTGTACTCTTGATACTCACTTGAACAATTTTTTGCTGAGTTTAAATCTTGGAATTTGTCCAATTAGGTAGAAAAATTAAAGTTTTTTATTATTTTAACACCTGTTTCTATTTTTATCTGCACTTGAGATCGACACTGAGTAAGAAAACCATTTCGAACGTCGCATGATATGTGAAATATAACTCTTGAAATATTGTAATACAGCAGTGAAACAACTACTGCTTTTGTCTTTTCTGATATAGAATGATCCACACTCTTCAGGAAAATTCTTCATATTCAGGAAACTAAAGAAAGGAAAAATACTATGGAAATTGTCTGCCCTATTAGCACAAGATATTTTGCAATATCTCCACAAAGTTGCTACGATATTTCGAATGCCTTCAGCATCGTAAAGATATCGTATGGATATCGTAGAGCATCTTTTGCTAATAAGTGTGATGAAATTTTTAATAATTTCAGAGTTCCATAGGAGAATTTAATTAAAAGCTATAGAAATTTAAAACACAGTATACTTGCGCCAATTCGAAAAATCATCAACAGAAATATTTTCTTCACATTAAAAATTATTCTATACTAAAAGTATCTTGAAGCAATGTCAGAAAAAGAATCTATATATTTGCCATATCCGAAATTGTTTCGTGTACCAATTAATTATCTTTTAATATTTCAAAATCCCTCCAACTAGAAACTCTAAAATTCATTCATATTCAAATTACAACAAATTGAAAAATGTTGTTCTTTTCTAGAATGTTACATTTAAGGGACATATTCTGCTTTTAGATATGGACCATCTACATTATTAATATAATTAGTTCTGTTTCGAGACGGAAAATAGATATTCTTTTGAATCAAAGTCGTATATAAATTCCATAATCACTTCACAAAGCAATTTTACCGTGCATTTTTGCATTAAATACGTGGTAGCTTTGAAGAGAGATTTAAAATTATAAATAGAAATGTTCTGATTTCCTTCCCATTTTAAACCTAAACAAAATTCTGAAGTGTAAGTAAATTGGACCTATCGAAATCTTGTAACTTTGTTATAAAAAGTGATTATTTCCATTATTTGTATTAGAATTAAGAATAAAAATTAATATATTAAATTTGAAGAATGACGTACAGAAAATAGAGAAAAGGAGCAACGCATACTTTTTTAGACAACTTTTAGAAAGTGCAGACATTTATATAAAAAAATATTGTAGTAAGTTCAAGGCTGATTTTAGAATTATTTAAAATAAATTATGAATCTGTTACTTACTTATCTCTTACATAGCAAAGTGTAACTATCCTCAATGAATAAACATTTCACTTCAGAACACATATATTATCACGAATTTTATTATGAATTAATTATCAGGCTATATGAAACACAACGAATGATTCGAAAATTCAAACATTAAGTACTTGTGTGTAGAAAAATAATTTATCGCATAAATGTAGAAGAAATATGAATGATATGAATTCATAGTAGTATAAGACACATTCAATTCATTATTATTATGACATCCATTTTTCAATTAACTGGTCGTATAACATTTTTTCTGAGAATGCTTATTTTTTGTTTGAACTTTTCTTCCGAAAAATAAACGTCACGGCTAATTAATAGGGTTTTCGTAATTACATATTTCAAACATTTCCAATTGTCCAAAAAAGTCTGACAGCTTAAACAGACAAAGCTTTTATGTGCCGTTTTTGTTCGATAAAAGATTTTGCCATTGTTGATTCTTTACTTACCTCTAGGAGAGCATGTGTAATATAATTCTTCTTTCGATTTTTCCATGTCTCGGTTTGATGCTTGTAGGAAGCATTATTTAATTCGGATAATACTAACTTATCCATTTTGTTGTTGGGCATACACATTTGGTCACATAAAACATTTTAACTTATTAAACTCGCAGTTTAGTTATTGTAACGCAATCGAGACTGTCTTGGATGAATGATAATTTGAAAATACTAGAGGCCAAAACAGTTTTACCAATTATTTCAAGAAGATTTTTTACAGTGAATTCAGTGTAGCTCTACGTGAGCTCCTTTAGTAGCACGAAGAATGTAAAGATTGTGATCGATATCGCGCCAAGTGCTTTTAAACATTTCCTCTGTCTTTAAGCTACTGCATCAATGCATAAATTGAAGGCACATTTGGCCGACTTCTATGGTCCATCAGGCGAAACTTTCCTTAGACGGATTTTGCTGATTTCATTTCCGTTAACTGCAATGCATAATGCTCTTTCTCCTGAGTAATCGCTGTTATGGATTCATATTACAACTTCCAAGTAATTAGTACCATCTACTTCAGACTATTGGTACGAATAAAAACTGTTAGATTCCTTCATTCTTTTGCCGTAAAGTCCATTTCATTTCACCATTTCGTATTTGTGTTATTAATGTTTAGAATAATATAGATCTTTGTCGGATACTCTGTGTATTTCTGGAATCAACAGAGTACCCTTCAGAAGCCAGCACACTGCTGTCTCCGTAAATAAGGTCGTTGCTGTAACGAGGTTCGCTTTTCGCTGTGCCCCTATAACTATGTTATGATTTTGTCAACATTTAATTTAAAGATCTAGTTATATCTTTACTAAGTAGAACGAAAAGAACAGACTATTCATTTTGACACAAATTCAATTCTTATTCAATTTCTTCCGAATTTAGTCATAAATGTAAAAGATTGTTGTTCTCTCCTCCTTGTTTTATTTGGATTCTTTTTCAGTGGAATCGGGAGCTTTAGTTTCTAGTTTATTGAAAACAGAGAAAAATATCACAAACACTCGTTTTTTATCATTTGATCAGACTTGGAAGAATACATTTTGCTTTGGCGGGTTTTGAAGCAGGGCTATAAATAAAACATGCGCGGTGAGAAATATATATTTCTCATTCGCTTTAAACAAAAGTTTATCGGAAGGAAAAGAGTTCAGTTTTCAGATCTTTCAAGTAAAAAGAGAAAAGTAAATGTATTGAATTGTTCTTAATATATTGAACAGGAATGCATGTTAAAGTAATAGTCTTCATGACCAGAATATTATCTTTAAATTCCGTTATGCGCCATGTGTCATGCGATATACATGATGCAAAAATCATTTAAAACACTCTACAGGGAAAGCTGTTATACCTAGAGTTACCATATATCGTACTTAGATAGTTTTAGGTAGTAAATGTTCACTAAGAAATACTTTCATATTTTTAATGAGATATTGAATCGAAAATTAATTCAAATTTTTACCAAATAACTTCGTAGCATATTACTGCACAAAACGCTTGTTTGCACCGCTTTAAAATCCAAATGATTAGCTTCTCAATGATACCACTTTTATATCCGTAGAAGTTTTCTATAAACTTAATAACTTCTTTAAAATATTTAAAACAATACTTTTGATTATTTTTATTAGTGCACGCGTTAAGCGTAGATATTAAATAGGCTTTTTATGTGCACGATATCTTTGCTAAAATTAAGAGTAAATATATAAAAATAATAGAAAGCTTAAAGAATAAACAACTTCAAAATCAAATAGGTATTACTGCACAAATAATTTCAATTAGTCAAAAATAACTTCTTTGACTTGGTAACCTTTTTTGGCTGGTATTCTTTCTGTAAATTGCGTGAAGTAAAATTCTTTGAGCATGGAATGCGACAGCTCATGCAATCAATCCAGACTAATGCAAGAGGAACGAATCAAGCCTAAAACATGATTACGCTACGTTCTTTCGGAATAGAGGCTCGAAACTAATTTAGATTCTTTTTATTGATATTGGCATCTCCATTCACTTCTTTACTCAAACTAAATACAACTCAGCTACACAAAGTTATCTCTATAAATAATGAAGGAGAATGTCTCTGTGTCTGTCTGTGTATGTGTTGGCGCTCTACAGGACAGACAACTGGACTTCGAGACACGAGATTTGGCACAAGTATACTTTGGAGTATGGGAATGTGCACATTAGAGCCTTTTTTTGAAACTTTAATTAGAATTTTAGTTAATTAAAAATTAAGCGAAATTTCGGCGTTTCTTCTTAATAACTTCCGAAAATATTACAGCACAAAAATTATTTTTACACCATCTAAAAGCGCAAGAAATTACTTTTTCAATGATATAAATTGCATTGCAGTACAATTTTTTCTCTAATTTTAATGGATTTTTAAAATGTTTGTTTAATTTACAATACTTTTCAATGTTGAAAGGCAACTCAAACCGTTTTCATTGTTTAAAAAATATTTAATTGCAAATCTTTCTTTCATTGCTGTAATCTGAGATAGGATACTAATACATTTTGCTTTCATATTTTATTTCATCAAGATTTTTCTGAAATCTGTAAATCAAGCTCTCTGACATATGCTTTGCTTATATTAAGAAATATATCCTTTATTTTGAATGGTTATGGTTGCTATGTTTTCATTCTTTTCTTAGAATGTTTAAACTAACATGCCGCTGGTCATAAAATGTGCTGCGTCATTTTAATGTTGAAATCAAATGCATATTTTACAAGTGGAATAAGAAAGCAAAGATCGTGTCGACAACACTGAATCAGAGGTTACATGACATGGCCAGTTATGTGACTGAATTAGGAACATTTATGTAGACAATAGACAACAGAGATCCAAGGTCACTAATAGAATATGGATTAAATATCTACCACAATCTGAAGTTTAAAATTACGTTGTTAAGAGAACCATGAATATAAAATGGCGCAAGATTCAATTGAAATGATATTCCCGGCGAACAAGCTGGTCGCCGAAGACGGCTAGTTTAATAATAATTTTGAGTAAATACGAATTTTAACTTATTCTTTTACTGATGGCGTTTGAAAATAGTAATTTCAATTAATTAGTTTGGATGAAAATTCCCTTAATTGAACAAATTCTGGACAGTTTAATATCGGGGATAAAATTTTTCTTTTCTTCTTTCTTTCATTTCATTACATTTCTTCTTTCTTTTGACGAAACTGAATTTCATTTCACCCTTTCTTGCATTTGATATCAATTTTTAGAATAATCTTTCTCGTACACCCTATATAATATACTGACAATCTATACTTGAAATAGTGTAGACACTTGAGTAGTATGTGTTGACTATCTTTATTTATAATAGTTTAAATGAACTTCAATTTCAATACATGTGAAATTAATGCGAAGTGGAAACTATTTGGATCATTCAAAAAGTAAATCTCCTGTTATAATGCGACACAAATTTTAATTACCAAGGAACATGTATTGAAACAGACATAGCCACTTCTCTACATAACAACCACCGGAAACTCAGCGCGTGTCATACTGTGAGACCAATTTTTGTTACCCTTATTGAAGAGGTCCGCCGCCGGAGAGCGGAGCCAGCCTTTTAGTGCCGTCTGTCTACACGTCGTCTTTACTGGGAAATGCTACTTCTCAAGGAATATTTTCAGGTGCTGGAATAAATGGTAGTCGCTGGGAGCAAGATCTGGACTATAAGCGGGATGGTCAAACAACTCCCAGCAGAATCGTTGCAGCAGTTGTTGTGTGCGCGTCGCCCTATGAGGGCGAGTGTGGTCGTGGAGCAACCCAGTGACAGCACGACGTATTCCATGAATGTTGGTCTGACTACCATCTGTTTCAGCACTTATTGGTCGGGCAGCATTTCCCCAGAGGTGACGAGATGGAGAAGGTTGTCCCACGCTGGTCCTTCTCTTAGGCGGAGGATTTCTTTGACTGAGCTTTATCTGTTTCAGTAAGTTTTTCCAGGTAATTATGATTTGCGTCTCTTTACGGCTTCCGCAAAAATTACTTTCTGGATTAACCAAATATTACAACACAGTGAGATTCTACTTTTTACCCATTAATTTCAACTCAACTGGACTATGTAACATGCATTTTAAAACCGATGAGAGAAGCAGCGCTATCCACAATTTTAATATTAATAGCAAATGAATTTAATGTAGCCTATTTATAGTTCTCTATTAACAAAAATTTGTTTATTCAAATATTCTAATCAAAATTTAATAAAGCAGATTTGATATGAATATATTATATAAAACAATACAGAGCATCACAATCAAAATTCCCCGTATTTTTGGAAAGTAAATACACTGGCATACGAAAGTTAAGGAACATTCCGTAAAATGCGAGACACTTGCAATTAATACTAAATCTATGTTTCAATATCAGATCTGGAGAATCGTGTGACATTCAATAGAGTATCATATACATTTTACAGTGAAGATTCGGTCACGAGGGCAATTAGGGGGACCACCAGAAAGAGCTGAAGGCGAAAATGGAGTTTCACCCATCCTGTTTTAAAGAAAGCTGACAACGAGATGTAACTTTTATCAATGGTTATAGTTTAATGTGCATAATATTTACATGCATTTTCGTGAGCATAGAACAAATATTCGGGAAGATTTAAATGTTTCTTTAAAAAATCCCAAATTTTTATTTAGCATGCTTATGAATGAATTTTATATAATGAAAGCTTTATCTATCGGAGGGTCGAACCTCACCTCTATAGACTCAGTGCTCAATGACTTAGCCATCAACTGAGATGGACTTCTTTTTGGTGGGTAATTCTATTTTTTTTCAACACTGAAACCGGTTTCACCATTGGGATTGTATTCCTATTTCGTACATACTGTATTTTCGATTCGGAATTTTTCCCATGTATTCACATTATATCAATATGAAGAAATTTGATTCACCTATTCGAATTTATCATGTGCGATCGGCGGATCTTTGTTGGAACCTCGTGTATGGCCAACAGTTTAGAGAAGCCAGAGCAACACTTCTGCCACCAGATTACTTTATCTTTCTCATTGGTATGGAGATTGAAACAATATTATCTATTTCGATTTCAAAAGGACGGTTGAAAATTACTCTGGAGTAATTTTCTCCGCATGTCTCCACCCTATATTAATAAACCAATTTTATCTAATAATAGATTCATTCGATATGGTGATTATTTTCAGTTTTAAAAAGATATATGATAGTAGTAAACGGCTATGAAAATTGGATTCGTGATAAAAGAAAATGGCAAATAGAAGTACCCAGAAATCTTTCCACTTTCTCTCTTTACTTAGAAAAAAGAAAGGTTGTTTTATTATTCGTTCATACCAACGTTTGTTGATATCCGAAAGAGAAATATTTATTTCTTATCGCGCACATATTTTATTTATAGACTTGTGCGAAAATCCAACTAGGCAGGAGACAGATTTTTCTCCTTGTCTGTGGGAAGTGCAGAATGAAACGAGTGAGAATATGAAAATATATCCTTGCATATTTTTCTTCTTTTCTTTTTCGGAAACTAAACATAAAACTCTCGATCGTATTGAAAAGGAAATATATATATATATATATATATTTCCTACTTAGTCAATATGATTATAGATGGTAATTTAATTGTAATCTATATATATCATTTGAGTGTATGATTATAGATAGGGTAATTTTAATTTAATCTAATATATATATATATATATATATATATATTAGGATTAAATTAAAATTACTATCTATAATCATACACTCAAGATACAAAAGAACACATGGCATAAATTATCCCCCTGATAATTAAACAAACTTAAAAAAGGCAATATTTATTTGAATTTCCAACAGCCAAAGAGGCTTACCTCAATTTCGAAACTCCCTTAAAGGTTTTTTATGCATGTAAAATAAAAAACACTGAAATCATTGAAGCAAGTTTCTTATACTATATTATATATCGAAAATAGTTATTCTTGGTTTTTCTTATCATATAAAGCAAACTCAGAATTATACTTTTTAATTAGCTTTAAAAATGTCTTCTTGAAATCCCACTTCACTAAGACTCCAAAAAACACGACAATGGGTTCGCCACAGCAAAACTTACGACAGTTCTTCAACTTTTAATTTAATTGGCAATGGCAGTTTTAGTAGGTATAATCTTCCAATGTGTGAAAATTAAAAGCGAAACTCACCCTGAGCAATGTTCTGTAGATACTAAACAATCAAAATCAAAAACTGAATGAAATGGATAATCTAACGATATTTCATGGAATGAGACAGCATTCGTTGCCTTTCAAGCAAAAATCATCCAGTCCAAATTATATATATTTTTTTAGATATAGTACATTTAAACATACTTAAATTGGAATCATTATGAAAAATACTTGGTTTACTGATTTTCAGGTAATTGATTTATAACACGAAACAAAAAAACACTGGAGACTCCAATCGATTGCTGAAAACCCATCTAAAAGGATTTTGTGGACTCAATGACTTTTGTTTGAACGAGGACAATAAGGTCCTGTGATATCTATGCTACTTTTCTGATCTCTCCGTTGAAAAGCATATTGGGCCAATATGCACTTGCCGACTTGAACATTCAGATAGAGGGATTTCAACTTACCTCACGGCAAGAAAATCAGAAGATTCTGTTCTGTCGCAACTAATTTAGGATATCATAATAGTTATTAAGTCTCTTTCCTTGAAAATATATTATCTGCCTCTTCTTCCTGAAGTTCCGCCTAAGAGGAAACTCTTTCAAGATTTTGCATCAAAACAGAACGTTAAATATTATATTTTTATCTAGACAGGCTGCTGATATATAACTTATCTTAAACACTCAGTTGTTGCTAAAATCTCCTAGATATGGATTTAACCTAAGAACAGATTCGAAAGTTGAACTTCTTTTTCCAGGTAAATGGAGCGCCAAATGTAAGGACGCATCGACTGTAATCTGTCTTCTTTACGTAAGGGAAAAAAAATCATAAATTGAACTTGCATATACAAACAGATAAAATCTTTATATTTTACAATGCTTTCACCTTATTTTTTTATCGAATTAGATTTCAGATATGAAATGCTCGTAATTTAAATGTTTCTAAATCCAGTTTCTGGGAAGGTCTTCAGATATTGTAGTTGTAAAAACTCTATAAATCTTGCCTTTCCTGAATTCCTACAATTTCAGCAAAGGCATATTTTCTTTATAATATGGTACAGCCGTCAGTCAAATTATAAAACGATTTTCTGGAAGAGTTACATTAAAGAATCAGTACTAAGAAATTTGAAGTTCGCTTATATGTAAAAAGATGGTTTCAACGTGGACGAAGATGACTCCAGAGCATCGTAAATATCACTTTTTAAAAACATTCAGACTAAATTAAAGAAACACATGGCACATTTATTCATAAATAATCAGTTGTCAATTCGATGTCTAACGGCTGAAACTAGTGATATTTAATACTAATAATTATTGCTTAAATTTAAATCTAAATTCATAAAAAAATCATTAGACTTGAAAGCGAATTGAAATTCGATAAATATCTTTTCGTTCAAAAATAATTATTTCATACATTACCTTCTCGTAATCATTTATATCAGACGTATCACTGCCATGAAAAAAACCTGTAAATTTAAATTTTATAAAGAAAAAACAGACATTATCTTACATAGCTAATAACAAAAATACACTGGTGATAAATGATAAGGAACAGTTTTAAGATTTGAAAAAATTTGAACTTAATAGGAATACAATGGTTTGCAATCAATTGCGGAGAATGGTGGGACATACAATCGTCGGCACTCACATTTTTCAGTGAAGATTCGGTCACTAGGGCATTTAGGGGACTGTCCATAAATTGATGAAGACGAAAATTATTTTGGCTCACCCCGTTTCACATAAAGCTGATGAGTTCAAACTTTCATCAATGGTTTTGGTTGATGTGCATAATGTTTACATGCATTTTCGTTAAAATAGCAAAAATATTCGTGAATATATAAAGGTTTCTTTAAAAATATCTAATTTTTCCAAATATTTTTGCTTATAACATACAGAATTTTTAGCCAAATTGTACGAAACTTACAGAATATTTGACAATTTGTAAAAGAAACTTTGCATTAAATTTGAATAAAATAATTTGAATTTTAAATTTTAGAATTTTAAATTTGAATGAAAAAATTCATTTCAATAGTGTTAATATTCAGAAAGATATCGGCATTGCAACGAGGTGAATTTTAGTACACTCTAAGCGAGGGTTTATGCACAAACTGAAATTTATTAAACTTGAATCTTCGAATATTTATCAACGAAATGCAATTTAAATTATTTATTTAATTTATTAATATACATAAGAATTGAGGAATGCAGCTTCCATAAAATTCAATACTACTGTTATGAGATTCTAGTTTAAAATATATCAATTTGTAAAGAACCCTCATCACTGAGCTTCTCATAGAGAGTGCCGAAATTGAACTTAATGCAATGAAGATATCTTTCTGAATTATCACGATATTACTCTGGAATTTTTATATAAGTCGCCCTATATATCTGGCTTTGAACTTATGAAAGAAAAATTTCTTTACGTTCGCACATGTACAATAAAAATTTATTCACTATAAATACTCTTATTTCCTGTAATATTCAAATTATTTGATTCAAATAATAGTAAAAAGCTTTTTTTTATGTTGTAAAATACTCTGTAAGTTTCGTACAATTTCGTTGAAAACTCTGCATGTTTAAGCGAAAAACGTTGAAAAATTAGGGGTTTTTAAGGATTTCTTTATATCTTCACGAATATTTTTGCTGTTTTTACGAAAATGCATGTAAACATTATGCACAAAACCATGGATGAAGGTTTGAACTCATTATCAGCTTTCTGTGAAATGGGGTGGGCCCAAATAATTTTCGACTTCATCATCTTTGGTCGGTTCCCGAAATGTTCTATTGACCGACTCTTCACTGTTAAATGTGATTTCCGACGATTTATGTCCCACCATTCTTCGCAATTGATTGCAAACCATTGTATTCCTATTAAGTTCAATTTTTTTTCAAATCTTAAAACTGTTCCTTATCATTTGTCCACCAGTGTACACAACTCAATGCTATATTAAAATAGAGACATGTTATCAAAATTAATTTGGATATTTTGAAAAAATAATCTACATTTTACTCTAGGCAAAGTAAAATTTACGGAAAGCCCTGAATATGCAGCTCAAGGTATAATATATATTAATATATATTATAGGCATTAATATATATATATTCATTTAAAGCCCTTTATGTAGAGATATGAATAAAAAAAGAATTTCAGTTCAAGGTAACCGAGAAACACGCACTGGCATAATACTTGGCATTTAAAATAGCATATAATTTTTAAGAAACGTGATCGAAATTCATCAAAAGTATGAATTCGTAATGTTAGTTCCATAAATCTTCTGAATTATTCAGGCATAATCAACTAGCTTAGGAACCGTTTTTGTTCAGTTTAATATAATATTATATTGAAATGGTATTTGTGATGAATTGTAAGCGTGAATTTAATCCCTACACGTCCCCATTCATGTTTATTAAGGTTATTTTCAATATTAGTATTTGAAAATTCGCTTGGAATTTCAGTTATTTAATTCGCGAAGCAAAACTCTTAGTTTGACTTGAATACATAAGCCTAACATTGAATCATTCATATTCGGTTAATGAAGTTTTAATAAAATGCATTTATTCAGATAATCCAGAAATGCTCAATTCAGAATTGAAATTAAGTGCTCAAAATAACTTTCGGTGCTGTTTTTGCTGAAGAATTTTGGTATTTAAATGTCAAAATGTCTTGAATTACTGCGAATTCATTTTAAAATATGCAAGAAGTGGAATAGAAATGAAGAGTTTATATCTTTGATATTAAAATAAATGGTTTTAAAGGATGAAAATCGTGTTCCTAGTCTATTTAATATTTAAATTATCTTAATTAAATGTTGCTAATGAATTATTTTATCTATGAATTAAGTTCTGGGAATAATAAATTCTATTGACTTAATGAATATCTAAACGTGAATTTTAATGATGCATTTTGGATGATTTAATAAATAGGTAAATAATGCAGAAATTAAAAAAATATATTATGAAATTTCTATACATGCCAGAGTTACGTTCCTTCAGGAATTTACAGATGAGTTTGAAATGCGTTCCCTCCCCATTCCTTTTAACTCTTTCGACCCGACTTTTGCAGGATAAAAATTTAACTATGAAAAGCAATTTAATTCAGTGTTGACAAAAATGGATTGAATTTAGTTACCGACTAGGGAATGAAGTCTAATCTCCAGGATGTATATGCCCATTCGCACCTCTTCAGTTTTCTGCATAAGTTTATGTTTCAGTAGTAGCAACTTTTCATTTTTTGATGCACACCATACATATAAAGTTCTAAGTTTTACAGTAACCATTAGAGTTGCGTAAAAAGTATTCTCAACAAAGTGGAAGTCTTTGAGGACCGTTGCCACAGCCTTGTCTCTGGATGATACGAGGAGAGAGAGTTTTGCGAGCTGACGAGCTAAAGAACGTCTTCAGCTGTTCAGAAGCGAATCCCAGAGAGTGTTCCCTTTATCTTCAGGATTTGTCGAAGCTACAAGGACTTAAATTCGAAAGTACTTCGTCAGAGGCGCCAGGTCAGTATCTTGGAGTCTAGTCTATTTCCAATAAAGCAGACAAATTCTCCAAGTCTTCATTACTTGCTGGTGGTTCACTAGACAGCGGCACTTCTGAAACATTTTCGCTTTCTTAAGGTTCTCACTAACTTTGCTACAATAATCGAAACATGTTACAAAGATAATGTAGTTCATGTCGTGCAATGTAACAAAAGGTCCGTCGGTCGAAAAACTGGAGGATCCAAGTAAACGCAAATTGTGTCATTTTGAAGTACATGGTACTCCAGATGATTCTTCAAAAATTCATTTTATCAGAAATTAGGGTTTATTTATAAACGTATTTTGCACTTCCAAACATGAAATCTCTTTGGAGCCGTCAATTTTCTTGGGAACGTAGGGTGGTCGTTGTAGATAGGTTTCACTATATATAGGGGAAAGTCGGATATGAAGATGCGAGTAAAATGACGAATTTTATTTTTCTCAAAATTACGCTAGTTGACAGTCCTGATACTGTATCGTTAGAGGCCTCAAGAAATCATGTACCAAAGATTCCATCCCGTCGTTTGTATGATTCACGGTACGCGGTCGTTTATGTGTGGTTTCGAGTGGTTACTAAGAAAATTTTGGTTGCTGATTTGTAAGGAATATCTAGTAAATATCAGCTCAGGGAGTTGGAGTGTAAATATTTTTGAATAATGCATGTAATATTCGTAAATTGCTAGTCAAAACTTGTTCAATGTTGTATTATTTTAATTTTTCTGATGAGCTAGTGTCCTTCAATTTTTTCTTCGAAATAAATAATATATGCGTCGGTAAAATGACGAGTAACCAGAAACGGAGCTACCCCCTACCTGTTTTGGGAAAGAGACCTCTCAATGACAGCCGCCTCAATAACTGGAGTAATGAGGCCGAAGTCCTAATAGCCTATCACCAGACCACGGCCCGACCTCTCCCGAAGGAGATATGTACTATCACTGGGGGGGGGGGGGTTAATAGACCCCAATATTTCTACACCTCCAGGGGAAGTGAGTGCCCGCTTACTTATCCGGCGGCCACTGATTCGTGTACTCGCTGTATCTCCGGGGGAGTTGGTTGGAGTGTAAGATGACGATCCAACTTCTGCTTTGCCTATACCTGGAGGAGCTTATCCCTTGTCTGAACCTTCTGTAGCTATAGCATGTGTGCATCAGATTTTCCACCGCTTCCTACTATGCAGGGTAAACATCAAGGAGAGCTAGAAAGGAATTGCCCCCATGCAGCTCACTGGCACCCCAATGAAAAATGCGCTTCTTATCAAACATAAAGAGAAAGATGAAAAAGAAGAAAAACAAAAACTGGCGACATCTGAAGAAGGCTGAAGTTAGCAAGACTAAATGCAACAAACCTGATAAAAAGTCCACAGAAAAAGCAGAAACTCTCTAAGCGACAGCTCGGCATCGAATCTACTGAGTTTGAAGACTCAACTCATTCATATGAAGTTTCTATCGGTGACACTGATGACGATATGGACACAGAGGATAATCAAGCATATATCATTTGCAGTGAACTAGGAAAAATAGAATTGTGGTTCCAGTGTTTTATGTGCAACTCTTGCATATCGCCCATGGCGATGCGATTTTAGTGCTTGCTTTATTTTCTTAAATTTTATCTAAATTTTTAATTCATAGTGTTTCATATCTTTGATGCTGTTTCTTTAGTTCGATTATTTTTGTTTTTTATTATGTGCAATTTTTTATGATCAAGATCTGATCTCAACATTTTCAAATAGTTGCTTGATGATATATGTTGTTGAATTAAATTGTTGCCTCAGTTCCTCGTCTTACCCACACAGTCGGGAAAGATGATGAAAATGCGAAATTTTTAAATCTCAAACTTGAAAATAATAATTTTTAAAAAGTATCAATTTAAAGTAAAGAATTGCAGGAAGATTTTACTGAAAATATAACCCTCCTGCAACAAATTTTGAGGTCAAGAAAAATGGACAAATCTTAAGGCCGCCATCTTACCCGACCTTCCTCTACAATCTTTTTTCTTGTGGCTCCTGTTCAAAAGATTTATTTATGGTTTGGTAATGGCGGGACAGCATGAACAAAGATATCCTACTTTGGCTATAAATTACTTATTCAACCTCCACCATTTTCAGTTATAAATGTAAAGCAATACTATAAATTCTTGGATGATGTATATATTCATTAAATATCAAACAAGTAAAATACCACCACTGCTCTTTAATCCCGAGGCGACTTTTTCTTCTAGCTCCTTTAAAACCGGGACTTTTTAGGAGGAAGCGACATGAATTGCATTCTCCCAACCTGGGCGGTCATTTGCCCATCACCTGACCCCTACTATAATGTTTCACACGGAAATGGCTAAGTTTGGTAAGGATAATTAGACCCCCTAGTGCGTTTATCTCCTAAGCCGGCTCTGAACCTCACCGCCCATCAAAAGAAGCCAAACGCCTCAGTCGTCGCTGTTAAGGGGAAATTTTTAGACCGCCCGAGACAAACCCGCTCGGTGTGAGTGAGCATGCATTATATATATGGTTATTTGCTATTACTGTTTGTTTAATTACATATGTAATGTTCTAAAAGATAGTTTACAAACATGAATTGATATACCAGGCATATAGAAATTTCATTTTTAGAATAAAACCTGTCATCAGAAACGCAAAGGGGATCCGTTACAGGGGAATCTCTGCGAGTGAATTAAGTAAAAGAAAAGTTCATACCAGATAAGATGTAGATTTAATGGAATTCAAATTTATAATAGAGCAACAGCCAAGTTGTATGAAAAACAACGTGCGACGCATGATTCGGTTCAAAGGGAACGACCTTTGAAAACTTATGTTCAGGACTCCAAAGGTTTGTTATTAATACGACGTCCTATTTCCTTTTACCGTATCATTCAAGCTGCGCACATCTTTTAATGCTATTTTTCATGTAACTGTGTTGTTTTGCCAGTGTAAATTTCTATTTCTTATGCAAATTTTGTTTCTTGTACCCACATTTTATTCCATTCAGTGACAAACAGCCTCCCCTAGCGGTCTCCATCAGCGTTCTTTTGCGGAATTTGCTTGTTTTTGTATGCCTGACCTACCCTTGAAGTGTGTAAACGACTGTTCTGATGGTCACCCTGTATATCATCAAAATTGATTGCAAAAAAGCAGATAACCGTATTTATTTATTTATATTTTCTAAATTAATCATGTAATAATTAACATTTATTTATTTATTTATTCATATAATATTTTATACATATAATAAGCGATAATTGGCCTCACTATGAAGTATTTTAGGAGTAACTTCCGAAAAGGTTTCCTGGATTGGGCAAAGCATAATATTAGCAAATGCTATTGCATATTTTTCGGGTGAAGGATGCAATACGACATCAATATTTGCACAGGTGCCTAATAAGAATACGCCAATATATGGTTAGCTCAAATTAAAGCATTAAATTTATTGGTGTGCATAAGCACTTGACACTTAACACCAATAGTTATTCCCAATCTGATGAATTCGGCCATGGGTAAATTTAATGCTAATTACCAAAAGGAAAAATAAATAGAAAATATTGCGATTTATATTCATGAGTTATACTAAATTGAAGCAAGAGAGAACATTAATCTCATTTAGAAGGAGCTTCGAAGGACGTGCAGACTCGGTGACATAATGAACGAATAAGGATGCTTTAATTTTATCTGAATATTCTTTCAAAAGCGATCGAGTTAACTTCTTAAACTGGAAGTAATTAAGTGCAAATATAAACTCTTTCTATTCTAAAGCAAATTCGAAGCTCCGTTTCGAATTGTTGATAAACACTAGGGAAGAAATTTTTGTTCCTAATTCTTAACTGTTTGAAAGTTCTTCAATTAAAGGGATTTCACTTTCACTCCAGTACATTTCTATCAATTATCTCAGCTTTTGACCTGCTAAATGGAGATATAAGGGTTCTTAAAAGATAGGATTAACAACGAACAGGTTAAAATATTTCAAAAATATTATATTTCTGCTATTTCAAAAAGTCAGAAGAATTCCTAAAATTAAATGTGGCATTATTTATATAGTCTCAAGAGATGTAAATAGGAACGGAACTTCGTGAAAACAATTATTTCCATAATATAAAATATATCATGTAATAATGTCAGATGAGCATACGTATGTCAATGAATAACAGTATCACTTAATCAACTAACAACATATTTTAACTTTCGCTTCATTGATTTTTTTCTTTAAATATTGAAATTGTAGGATTCATAAATTAATGAAAAAAATTCATTTCAGGTAAAAACATGAAAATTTTTGAAATATTCTTTGAAAACTAGCAGCTGTCATTCTTATTCAACGCGTTTGCAGGCTGATTACTTGGGATTAATTTTTGTGTGTCATTTTAATGCCCATATGTATGGTAAAAAAATTTGCCAGGATGTTCGATAGCTCTAAGACAACGCAGAAGTATCCTATCAATTAACCCTCGAATATTCGAATGTGTATCGTCTTCAATGGTTTTTGACTGCTTTTGTTTCTACTTCCAGTAGAGAAATGAAGGATAGCTACACATTCTTCCGTAAAAGAAAATTAAAACCTTCGGAATATTAACACCAATATTCACATCACACTTCTGAAAAACATTTTCATACCCATCCTATTTTGGTCCAATTTCAAACACTCTCCTGAAAAACATTTTCATACCCATCCTATTTTGGTCGAATTTCAAACACTCTGCAACGCTGGTCTATTAGAGATTTGCCTACTTCTCCAAATTCTGTATATTATTTGTTTCCAGGCACACAACATGTCATAATATACGTTTACATTTAGGCAATCACCAGGCACAATAAAATGCCACGTGTTGCTCTCATGTATGAGCACGTGGCACATGTATGCGTAGACAACAACGTAGATGTTAAGTGGACAACCGCCAGCATCTGTCTCATTAATTTCTTAATCCCTGAACTTGATAGAGTCACGCCTCTTCATATTGCGTTCAATATTGATGAAGGCAATTTTGGATTAGATCTCTCATTTTACAACATCGGTGGAATGATAAAGATATCATCTGTTAACAGCATTCTTTTCAGGCATTCGCACCAGAATGAGAGAAGTGATTCATGTAATGAAAGTTAGTGTGTATTATCGACAAATATTTTATGGAATCGGATATCGAATGCGATGGTGAAGGGAGCGATAGTTAATACTCTTTCAACAATTTTATGGGACCTGGGAAGTATATATGGGAATTTCCCCATCAGTCCCCACCAGATGGAACAGCGACGTCTATGCTGTAGCTTCACCTGAAGCTTGCAACGGAAAGAGAGCTGATCGGCACAGGCTTTCGTGGAGGAGAGACGGTCGACGAGAAAAGCCAGAGGGTCTGGGATCTCGCGTAGGATATCTGAAACAAGAAGCAGCAACTGACTACTTGCTGGTGGTCAGGCTACTTCTCTGCAATCTGAAGCGACACACGGAGGTGATTGCATAATAATACACTGCCTATCCAACAATATCTGTTTACATCGTTAAATCTGAAATTTTACTCATCTGTAAATACATCATGAATCTGTCTGTCCTTAATCGTGAAATAAAGGAATAAGCTATTGCCTACAAGCTGATTGGCTTCAAATCGACGTATGACACCCACATGTATCATCAATGTTTTAAAAGTTTCTTCGTGTTAGGCTGTTGCTCACCTCAGAATTACATAAATGCTCTTCAAAATAACGATGGAAGACTGAAAATTTGGATTCTAATATCTTGTAACCAGCCTACTTGCGTTCAAATAAATTTAAACTGAAATCTTTTATCTGAATTTTATTTAATACAAACTTTATTTTAACTGGGAAATGTTTTCAATATGAAAAAAAATTCAAAGAAAGAAATGTCTATGAATAGTGAAATTGCACTCAATAAAACAAAAAATAATGTCAAAAATATCTTTCCAGATTCTCGTCTTACTTGCAAAAGAAGAAGGCTTTTTTACTTTTCCTTCATATCAACTTCTGTTTATATCCGAAGGAAAAATTCTTTTACCATTTTTCACATGTTTTAATCACAGTATTGTCCCAAAATCCAACGGGGTAACAGATTGTTCCCTTTTGTGTAGGAAGTGCTGCTTTTATATGATATAGAATGATATATCTGCTTTTATAGAATATATGATTTTCTTCTTTTTTCAAACAAGAACCTAAGGTCTTGATGCTTTTGGAAAAAAGCTAAATAATGTAGAAAAATTAAACTACGTCAATGATTTGCAGTGTTTTTAATTATAATATTTTATTTATTTTACATGTATACCTAAACTTGGAATAAATGAGTTTGAAAACTGGGACTCATTCCTTCTTTTCCCAATCATAAAAAATGAATTTATTCTTTAAAAAACAACAACTCATTTTAAAACGACAATGGATTCGTATCTAGATTTTAAAATATTTCTTCCTACTATAAAAATCGTTCGTTGAGACTATCTCCTGCAGGAAAATAATATGACAACTAATTCGGACATAGCATTTGGTATATATCTTCTCCCATTATAAAATTCGTTTGTATATACGTTTCCAGCGGTAACACATTTCAATGCGAGTAAAACAAAAGTGAAATTCAGCAACTATGGTAATTGCTGTAGTGATACGGTCACCATCAAAAGCAGAGGGTAATGGATAATACAATTCCTTAATACATAGATAGAGAGTCCTTAAAAGATGAAGACAACATATAGTCCTTTTAGAAAACTGTGCTATATCCCTGATGGATCAATGGCTGTTTTGCAAAGGATAACACGAACGCTGAGATTGAAACGTCTCAACTAAACTTACCATTTTTAACACCAATACCATGATTGGATTCTACTGAGTCGCATGTAATTTGGGATATCACAGTAACTATTGCTTGTAAGTATATTGCCGTGAGACCTGCCTCACTGGATTTCTTCTTTCAGGAAGATTTCTCAGAATGAGAAAATTATGAAGTCTATTTATAATGAAATAGTCGGTATCCAACAGCCGAAACAAGAAGAATTAAATGTTAATATTCATCCATTTATTTTAATAAACTCTAATTGAGTTTAAAACTAAATTTTTAAGGTAACAAGTGCCTAGTAAGTGATTTTAAAATCGTTAATTAGCTCTTCAGTGACAGGAAATATATGAATGTATGTGTGTATCTATTCATTTCTCCATCTTTCGATAAATATATATAATCAGTTTTTAACTCTTATAAATAGTGTATAAAATTCCTATAAAACAAAATCTAAAAATTTCAAATTAATGCATTTTATAAATGAACATACAATGTTCTTCAGAAAAATATGAGGAATTGAAGGCAGTATGAAAGTAAAAGCAAGTAAAAGTGAATATGGTTTGGAAAAACGTCAAACTTTGACTCTATAGAAAATCTTAAATTTTTTCAGCTCATGGCGGCAATTAATATATACCTTCAATTAAATTCATTTATACAGAGATATGAATTAATGCGGAAATTTCAATTAACGCAAAACATCTAAAATGCATTTCAGGAGTTTCAGATATTTAAATGGCATAGAATTTCTGAATTTTTAAATATTTGCGACCAAAATTCATCATGAGAATTAATTCTCAATGCTAGTCTCACGATCACTTTGAATTATTGAAGCGTAATCAACTAGCCCCAAACCGTTTTTTCTCAATTTACCATGCGACATTGAAACGGTGGATGTTTATGTCGAATACTTTAGCAAAAAATTAATGCGGCTAATCCATTAATTACATTCCTATTTTGCTTGGCTTATTGTTATTTGGTAATTCAAGATCATTTCTGCTCATTCTATTCGACGAAGCATGACACCGAATCATTAGCATAAATTTGACTCGAATTCATAAGCATAGCAGGGGTCTATTTAGACTGGATTAATGAATTCATAAAGTTATTCAGGGAAGTGGAAAATGAATTTAAACTCTGAAGTTAACTTTTGGTTGTGTTTCTGCAAAGAGTATTTAGTTTTTAAATGCCAGAATGTCACGAATTAAAATGAATTCATTAAAAATTATGTAAGAAATTAAATGCGGAGATTTATATTTTTATTATTCAAAGAATCATGGTTCACTGGGCCATAGATAGAATGAAAGCATTTTCCTAGTCTTGATCATGTTTCAATGATCTTCATTAATTTTTGATAATGAATTATTTTATCGAAAAGATGAAGTTCTGAAATATTTAACCTTATCAACTTTTAGAACATGTTTTAGTGACGTAGAGATTTTATTTTTAGTGATTTTCTAAACGTTAAAATCATTGAGGATTTTAGGAAATGGTAATTAATATCGTAAAAATCATTAGTATTTAACATAACCCTTTTGGCACGTCCCAGAGATTAGACATCATTCGCTATTGGTAAATAAATCGTTTTTACATGGTTTTTATGTTTTCAGTGTTCTTAAGGAAATAGGGAATGAAAAACATGGAAACACCCTCAGATTAGAAATAGCGGACGTTTGAGCAAACGCATTACTCAAGTTTCCGTTGGTCTATTTTTTTTATTTTACAGTAAGTAAAAATATATTTATGCCATATATAGAGCAAAACATTTCTTATTGTTCTTATTAAATAATAATTTAGCATTTTTTTTATATCAGATCTAAGAAATTTTGAATAACTTCTTTTTACGGGATATATTGTCTCAATGGCATTAAACAGTGGTAAAATATATCCCATCAGTGAGAAACTTACTACAATATTATTATTACGAAGCTGTAAAGTCGTTTCCCTGACATGCTAATCTAACAGCAGGAAAGAGAGTTTTACAGATGTTATACTGGTATAATCCCAGGCGACTATGCGGTTGCGACATTGTCCCTGGACATTTCTAGGAAACGGGAAAAGGGAAATCTTTAAAATCATAGTATACTCCCTTTGTTAGTTAACATTAAATTAAACTGCTTTTCATATTTTAATTTCAAACATTCAAAAGTCGGGTCGAAAGGGTTAAAGAAGTTATAAATATGAAATGCGATTTTTATGAAAGCTTAAGTTAGTTATCCTCGACATAAATTTTAGATTAGCTGATTTTCTTTTATTTCTAGGATAATACTGATGAATGCGAACAGACACACAGGCATAGTATTAACATTCAATATATTATTAATAGATATTATTATTAATTGTCTTAGACTTGAATAATGTGATTTATGTGTTAATGATCCCTTTTTGTGCACTTATATCGCATATTCTGTGATATGTTCCGCTTAGAGTGATAGGGGTTTCATGTAATATGTTACTTGTGGCATAGGTTCCGAACTTGGAAAGCTATTATTTACCTTATAAAGAAAAATGCCCGTCTCTAATAAAATTAACGTTTCTTTTAATTTTACAAATCTGTAAGTGATACAAGTTTTCGAATGTTCAAAGGTTAAGAAAAATGAAAAAGATAATTAGACTTTAAGCGGAGAAAATCTATCATGTTTCAACTTTTGAAACAAAACAAGTTTTATGAAAGTAATTCAATAACGATATGTTTATTTAATAATTTATTATGTTTCTTATCTTAAGAAATAATTTAATTATCGTTTTAAATTAGATTTATTCAAAATATAATTCATTAAAAATCATAAGAGAGGCGCAGTTCGGTTCCACGCAGTAGATTTTTCGTGCAAACGTGGGGAAGTCATAAAACAAGTATTTCGTTTTAATATTTAATTTAATTATCAACCTCTTTAATACAATATTTACACAGAATAGTATAACGGCTACAGAATAGATAAATCACAAGTTTAAGAGTCTGTGGTAGCTTGTGATTTATCTATTCTGTAATGATTATGCTATTCTGTGTAAATATTGTATTAAAGAGATTGATAATTAAATTATATATTAATAAGAAACAGTTTTTTTAAGATTTTATCGCGACGGTTTCACGAAAAATCTACGGCGTTGACCCGAACTGCTCTTTTTTTATGTTTTTTAATTTCCTTTTCGACGCTGCCGTAGCTCTCGCATTCACTCGGCACTGGACCTTTCAGGCTTCTTTTCACGTGAACGTTCCTCTGACTTGCGTTTTCTGTAACTCCGAGCATACTTACATATAAGATATAAGACGACATATGTTACGAATTTATAATTTCAATTTCATACCGATTTTTACTTACATTCTGATAAATATTTTTATTGTCTCACTTTGGACCCTACTAATACTCCTCAAGCTCTTTGAAATGACACCAGAATCAACCTCCCAGCTCAAGGCGTTTCCAAGTTACTTACGCCTTACCTAAAGATAATATATGACAATAACGTGCAATTCGGTATGATGCCCGTGACGATTCCTTTTATTTAGAGAAGCTTTTGATTTCGCCATCTGTTGACAGTATATAGAACTACTTTTCGCGGATGCGCAGCAAAACTTTTTTTACTACAAATACTCATATTTCCCGTAATATTCAAATTTTAATATAATGTATTTTTTTACGTATTTTCAAGTATTCTATAAGTTTCGTACAATTCGAAAGAAAACTCTGCATGTTATAATCAAAACACATGCGGATTTTGAAATTTTCAAGTTAATACCACTTTTCACTTATATTCTGATAAATATTTTCAATGTCTCACTTTGGATCCTAGTAATACTCCTTAAGCTCTTTAAAATGACACCAGAATTAACCTCCTAGCTAAACGCGTTTCCACGTTACACTTGTTTATATCCTTAAATAAAGCTATTTCCTAACAATCACGCGCATGCGCCTACACTGGTACGATAACATCACAGGCGAAACAAATACTATGCGAAAAACTCTTACAGATATGATCTATCCGTTGTGGGGTCAACGATTCTTTTCGCATTATTTGTCTTGTAATTATTAGAGATTCAAATCTGACGGTATTTTGTCACACAAGAAAGTTCTACCGACTATCACTGTAAAAAGCGAAAAGACGCTTTCACGTAAAAATATGCGTTCAAAATATTCATAAAAAAAACCAAGAAAAAATAAGATTATAATCCAGAATAAACGTAACACCGAAAAAAATGAGTATGTGGAGGAACGAATGATGCAGGATTTTGATAAGCAAGTCCCAAACAATTTAGCTTGATTACAGAAACAATTAGCACTTATTTCAGTTCCATATCACTACGCAATATCCCTTTATTACTGTTAAACGTCCTCCAGTGCCAGTCACTTATCTGCTGTCAAAGATCGTGCAAATGTGAATTTTATATTTACCTGCTGGCAAGCTTGTGCAATGCTTTTCTTTCCTTTCTTTGGGTTGATGATTATGGGAAACAACATTTATCCAGTCGGAATCAACATCAATTTGCTTCTGAACATTCGATTTGATGGAGCGGAACCTTTTATGTAATTCCCTCTCAATTAAGAGAACTAGTGACAGAGATCTAGAAAGGGAATCGGGGTTTTATTTCTTAAGTGTGGCAAGTGGGACATAGAATCTTTCCATCTTTGTAATTTTATTTGTATTGAAAAGAAATATGTTGGAATAGCGTATGTTGCTGATGCTTAATGGGGTATTCTGGATGAAAGGTTGATGCCGTAATAATATATTTTTTAATATTATTCGCAAGATGTCTTGTTATGTTACCATAAACAGTCGAGTGAATATTTATTACAATTATTGAAATTTCTCTTAAAGATTTACTTTCATTTTTTAAACTTCATGGTTAGTTTATGAACCTGTTCGTTAGTTTCTTGAAAACTCATCTTCATAACATGCAACAAAATATTTATTTCATTTTATATCACTTTCAGAATACTTGAATACATAAGAAATCCACGTGCTATTTCGAAACGGCATTAACAAGAACATGCATACTGTATGTTCAATGATAATTTTGATTTATAGATTTCAACCATTCATCACGGGTATGTGGTGCTGTTGCATAATACATATTTGGGTTCTGTTTGATGGATAATTCCACATAGTTAGACGATACCCCACTTTAACACAAAAAATTTCAAATTTTTATTTAATGTCTCGTTCTTTATATGTGCATTTTTAAAAAATAATAATTCATAAATCTTTCACTCTGACTGCTTGTGTTGACTGAAAATTAAGGTCAACTAAATTTCTTTTAAATTTAACATTTTAAACATAAATGTAAAATTATACAAGAAATCATTGAGTGAACTACTTCTGTCCCTATTATTTTGTTCCCTTCTCAGCAGGATTGAGATCTTTAGTTTATAAATTGCGGAAAACAGAAAAATACTCCAAATAAACCTTTCATATCATCTGATCAACCGCGGAAGAATCTCTTTTGCCTTTGTGGCTTTCGGAACAAGACTATATAAATAAAAGATGAGCGGTGGGAAATATATATTTCTCTTCCGAAATAAACAAAAGTTTATCGGAGGGAAAAATCTCTCAGTTCTTCCAAGTAAAACGTGAAAAGAGAAATATGTTGTTCCTTTCTTTACTTTTACTTTAGTGAACGAAAATGCATTTTTCATTAATATTGGCCTCTTATATATTGTGAACTGAAACGGCACAAAATGATTAATAATAAAAAAATTATTTTTTTCGTGAATTGAATGGGGTGTAAATAAATAGTTATAAAAGCCGTAGAATGTACAGTGGCTGCATTGAAATTCTATTATCAAAAAGGCTTTTTTTAAATAATATTTAAAAAGAAGACTTGTGCTCATTACACTTAGACTTTCTGAACTGTTAGCAAGTACAAGATATTGCTGCTTCTGGGTCATGGCTAGAGACATATTTCCCGGAAACTCAGTTGTATGGAGGAGGATCTTATCCTAATTTGTCTAGTATATCTTACCAATTCTACTACTCAAGGACTCTTTATGTGTGACATGTTGGCCAGAGTAACACTGGAGAATCAAGGTAACATATGAGATGGAAAGATTTATTTCTAATATATGCAAGTGCATTACCTTCACGAAATATCTTCAGGGGAAGCTGGTTTACATCTTTGTTTCGTTTGGAGGAAAGCCGGAAAACATTCCATTTCATTCCCAGGAGAACCAGGTCAACCCTTTGATTTTAGTGCATTTATTGTTCCTCTGGGTGGGGAATACTCCATCAAGGAAGATAGTAGGCACATAGAAGTGGTACAATTATTAACAAAACTTGCTTCCAATACTGCCACGATTCAAAGCACTTTACAATAATTTTAGCAGGTTAGTAAAAGAAGTTTTACAACGTTTAAATAGTTATCTGCAAAATTGGAAAACATCCAGAATACAACCTGGCAATAGAGGGTAATTTGTTGCTAAAGAACACATTTGTCTGTCATATTTTGTATAATTTTGCTTAAGAGCGCTGGCAAAAGATTGAATTCATAAACTTCATCTTCGAATTCTAGATTCTCAGATGTGTTTCAGCTTATTAGAAAATTGATGGACTCTCATCAATCTATTTCAAATTATGCATGCAATATTTAATATCCAACATATATTTTTAACTCGTAGCGGGAAAATAATGTATCCAGAGTCATACGTCTAATAAATAACATTCATTTGTATCTGAATGATCTCATATTACATGTTTTGTAAAAAGAATACTCAATTTCATTAAAAATTATTTTAAAAAGTTTTTATATTGCATCTTTTCAATTCAATGAGAAATTAATGATTCATTGCCAACTTTGGCATTTAACTTAATAAAATTCTCTCGAATCCATATCTCACAACTTCGATCGAAAACATTGGTTGGATATGCTTTTCATCGAACAAATTTCGGGAGAGTTAAATATCAGGAATTAAATTTCATTCATGTGTTTGCTAACAGACTGAAAACGGAGGTTTAAATTTATTCTGGAGTTGAATGAGTTTAGTTTTGCACGTAATTAGTTTTAATTTGAAAAGCTAAATTTAACTTCAACTCTGCTAAATAAATATTCAAATCAAATTAAAGCTTTCTTACTCGTTCGTTAAGTCACCGAATTTCAGCATTCCTTGACATTCATTTTTAAGTCGTTTAATTTTCCGTCTGCTTAAATTGGATTATAACTACACTGATTAATGTGATACATCGAATAGTTTTAAAATAAATGAGTATTCTAAGAAATTTAATATTCCTTACATTTAATTATGCGTTCTGAAATCAACTTCTGTCTAGATGACTGTTGCAAGTTAAATATTCTTAAAGTTATTATGTATTCTTTAATAGAAATATTGAATAATTTAGGATAACAAAGCTTATCAATTTTGAATAAAATATTAGTCGTTTGGAAATTATTAAAAAAATTAGATATTTTTAGATAGATTCTTGAGGATCAGCTAAGTAATATATTGAAATTACATAAATTGAGGAAAAAACATAGCAAATATCATTCGTTTAGGAATTATCTGTTTGGAGAACAAATAAAACATTCGGACTGCCACATCCCAGACAGCACGTAAGTTTGCAGCAAGTTTGATTTTTGACTTGTCATGGCAAAATTTGACGTGTCAAACTTGAAACGAACTTGTAGCAAGTTCGCTGTGACAACTAGCGCCACCCTCGCTTGCAACGCATTTGCTGCAAGTTCGATGTGACAAAATAGCGCCACCTCCCTTGCAAATCAAACTTGCAGTAAGTATGCAAAACAAGCTTCCTGCAAAGACAGCACAAAGACATAATTATCTTTGTCTCTGTTTTAAAAAAAACATCCGATTTTTAATAGCATCTCCTAAACCGTCCTTCTTTTTATTAATTCAATAAATAAATGATAATTTGTAAAAAAAAATAACTTTTTTATAAAAAAATTTTTGAAAGATTTTCCATCTTTTTACTAAATATATCACTCGCACTTTAAAGAAAACTATATCGCCTTTTTCTTAATGTTGAAATTTTAGCGTTTATAAACAAAATTAAACCGAAAAAACAGTCAATGTTTGTTGAAAAATAAACTTATACATTTTGTCCCATTTTAACGTAATTACTTTTGAACTCTAATTTCATAATTTATTCTGCTAGTAAAACGTTGTTATTAGCGAAAATCGCTCCCTCTTTGACTTCAAATCATATTCTCAACTCAAAAAATTAATGAAAATTTAAAATAAATCGTATACGAATCGAAGCGAACGATGTATTAGCGAAATCTATCTTCTCCTGTCGTAGCCGAACTGGTCGAGTGGTATCGACGTCTGTCTACTAATCGGTAGGTCGCGAGTCCTATCCCGGGTTGTGTTCGTACTCTGTTTTTTGCTATAATTTGCAATGAGTTTGCACGACAAGCTTGTGGCAAGCTTGCTGAAAGTTCGTTCCATGGTGACTTCGAAGCTTTCGTTAACTTGCTGCAAGCTTGCACTCTTGTCATGACAAATTTGTGGCAAGCTTGCTGCAAACTAAAATTGCTATCTGGGATATACCTGAGACGAAACTCGCATTTTTCGACAGGATTTCAAACTGTGCCTTTTAAAATTATCATTGTTAAATGCAAGGTGTTTAGAAAAATTGTTTACAAATTTTAAGAGTAGGTCAAGGATACAGAAACAAATAATTTTTGCAATAGAACATGGGGTCGGAAGAGCAAAGGGGGGAATGCTACAAAGGGATCCTTGTCAGTGATTTAAATAAAAGAAAAGGATCTACCAAATAAGCCGTGTAGTACAAATTTAATAGAACGCAAATTTACAATAGCACAACAAGCCTAGTTTCATTAATAACAACATGTGAAGCCTGTATTGCTTCAAAGGGTTTGACTTTTGGACACACATTTTAAGTACGCCTAAGACTTGTTGTCAATACGACTTTCTACTTGGCATTACCATATCTGTCATGTCGCGTACATCTTGTAATGCTAATTTTCATGAAACTGCGTTGCTTTTAAACTCTTTTACTAAGTTTGAAATGTTTCATGTTTGTATGTATGTTATCGTCCCATGTCCATTGAACCGGCTCGGTTGCCGTAATGGCATCAGGCAGGCAGGCATGGGGCCTGTAAGGTTGGAATTTTGTGACCAATTTTTCATTTACTTCTTAACGCACTACAGTTCTGAAAATTTGTATATTTATTGGGTCCTAATGACAATGCAATGTTTTAATTTTCAGAGCTCTCAATTTTCAATTTCAAATAAAATCGCAAAATTACTTTTCCACTTGGTAGGTTTCAGTGGCGCTATCTATAGTATTTTTGAGAACTAAAATTCTTTACACAGAAATTTACATGTTTCAAGATAAATATAAAAACTTTAAAAACCGCTATTACCATTGCATTAAAAGAGTAAAAATTATTTTTTTCTAAAATATCCTGAGGTTAAAACAAAAATCGGAAAAGCGTGAGGTACAGGTGGAGAAGCTGTAAGGAAATTAGAATTGTAATCATATTTATAATATATTTTATATGGTGAATGCTTAATAACATTTCGTTTCTTATGATAATCATTGTGATTTTATATCTTTCTCCTATTGTTTCCAGCGCTCACGCTTTTACCATTTTTCTTTTGACCTCCAGATTTTTGAGAATAACTATTTTTTTCTTTTTCAATGTATTGGTAAAAGCGCTTTTTTAATTTTTTTTATTTTATTCTATTGAAAATTTGTATTCCATTCAATGTGAGTTAAACATTTTATCTGGCACACCCTTTTCTTTAACTTAATTCACTGTCAAAGAGAGCCCTCTATTTTTCCCTCTTTGCGTTTCAGACTCCATGTCCTCTATTGCAAAAATGGCTTGTTACTTTATGCCTGACCTACATGTAAAGTGTGTAAACGACCTTTCTGAAATCACTGTATGTACGCAATCGAAATGTGATTTCGATAATCATAAAGAATTAACCTAATTTTTCTTCTACCACAAAGACATTTTTTGAGTAGAATTTATCGTTTTAGGAATTTTACATATTTGCTGGTAGCTTTTTAAATTTGGCATATATTTCAATTGATATTGGTTTTTTTCCTTTAAATGCTATGGTGCGATGGTTTTTTCTATCCAATTCCGTATTTGGAATATTACCGATAATAAATTTCAAAATACGTTCATTTTGTATTTCTACACTGCCAAAACTGTTTATTTTTTATAATTTGACATTGAGGCTTTTTTATAATTTGTTTTTCACTGCGTAGCATCAAATTTTTCAATATGCAGTGGTAACGTTAGTTAAATTATTTAAGTAAAAATTAAATTGAAAATAAGAACAAAAGGTCCACCGACATGTTTACAATAATCTGATTTTTAATCAAGTGCATTTAGAGGTACTAATGATAAGTATATTGCTTTATTTGGTTGTATGATGTATTATAAAGATATGTTCTTGAGAACTTATTCAGAAAATTGAACATCATGGCTTATTGTTATATAGCTGTATAGAATTTTGTTCCAAAGATTTCAGTTCAATTACCTTTCATTCAAACTTATACAGGTTGTTCGGAAAGGTCGTTTACAAACTTAAAGGGTAGGTCAGGCATGCAGAGACAAGTAATTTCTGGAATAGAACGTGGGCCCGGAAATGCAATGGAGACTCTCAACAGGAGCTGGCTTTTTGATAGTGAATTAAATTAAACAAAAAGATACATCAGATAAAATATATACAACAGAACTGTATGCACAATAACCCATTTGCAAGAATAAAAAAATCCCAAACGTGTGTCGTCTCAGACAGCAAGTCATTTGAACACTTCATTACGTATTTCAAATGTTTGCTGTTAATACTGTGTTCTACATGCCATTATTGTATCTGTCATGCCACATACGACTTGTTGTTATCCATGCAGCTGGGTTGTTGTATTATTGTCAATTGCAATTAAGTTGTTGTATTATTGTAAATTGCAACTGGGTTGTTGTATTATTGTCAATCGCAACTAGGTTTTTGTATTATTGTAAATCTGCATCCCACTCAATCTGTGTTGTAAAATTCATCTGATGTATCCTTTTCTTTTGTTTAATTCACTGACAAAGAGGCCTCTTTTGCGACTTTGCTTTATAATTAAGACTTAATTTTTTGTTACAAAAATGTGTTTATATATGCCTGACACCCTGCATAATGCTCACATACTAAAATGTTTAATCTCTCAAATTTATTTGTTTAATGAACAACACTACTAAAGCATGTTTACTTTTTTGGAAGTCACTGAATTCATACTCAAAGTTGTGATAAACGAATAATGAAAGCAACGATGTTTCCGAAAATTCTACAGAAAATTATGAACTTCTATATCACGGAACAACTACCATTTATAAACTCTTTCATTATATGCCCGAATTCAATGCATATTAAAGTATAAATACTTACATATTCAATGTGCATTGTGTACAATAAAAGCAACAGTATTTCCAAAAATACTGTGGGAAATTATGAGATTGTTACATTGCGAATATACTGCCATTGAAATATTCAAACAGCATATGCTCGAATTCAATGCATGTTACTTTATAATTACTTGTGTATTCAAATACATTGAATGCTTTTAGTTAGAATAGTTTACATTCAAGTTCATTTGAATGCGTATTAAATAATACAAAGCGAAGTCTATTCGAAAGTCTTTTACAACTCATGCAATGGATATTAATGTCAATGATTTAGTACCCTGCCTTTTATAAATATTCAGAAAGTCAGTGCTATCCATAATAGTTAGTTCAGAAGGAACTGTTAATGATTTTTCAAATCACGTACTATAAATTATTTTTAAAATTAAATGTGATTATTTCTTTTATTGAAATATTGTATATTTTTCTAATATACTGTTGAAAATGATAAGAATGAAATTTATTTAAATAGATTTGGAAATAAGGGAAATCTCCTATCGTAAATTCAATACATGTTAGCTAGCCGCCTTCAGCTACCAGCTGGTTCGCCCAAATTAATATCTATAATGATTCCGATGTATAAACTAAATTTAAAATGTGTAAGTTGTTTGAAACAATTGTTATTGTTGTATTTTATGTTAATAATTTGGAATTAAAGTAATATATCCAACAAAGTATTTTCCGATTGAAAATTCTGAACAAAATAAAGTGTTATTTTTGACAGATTATAGAAATAAAACTGAATACTCAAGAAAATGACTATTATAAACCAAGTAAAATGTTATGAAAAACGAATTTTTAATTCATTTTTAAGATGAAACAATTAGTTTCAACATCAAAAATGAAATGCAGACGCTTCCAGAATGAAATAGAATAAATAGGTCATCTTTAGGTACAGTCGTAAACAAAATGAATGGGACACCTCTGTAACTCTGGAATATATTGAATCTTCACAAAATTGTGTCGATGTTAATGGCTCAAGAGGACAGGTTTATTCAGATAAAAAAACTGATAAACCGAGTTAATTAACAGCTATCTCGGAATTTTCTAATTACCCCTATAAATTTTTTTACCTGAATCCACTCCCCGTCATGAAATTAGCCTCAAAAAATTTTTTATAGAGTTTTGCTTAAAATTTCGAGAGTTAAAGGGTTTTGAGAAATGGCGTTTCCCATGTTAAATGAATTTTAGGAACTTTAGACGATATCTCGGATAGTATTATATATTTCTCAAAAAATGTTTCACTCATTAAAAGTAAATTATTTTTTTACTTAAAGCCATGAAAAATTCATAAATAAAAAATAATAAATTTTTAAAAAATTTTAAACATGACTATGGAAAAAAGTGAATTGTTACATAGTAAAATTTTTATATGAGAGCGACGCTGAGACGATATAACGCCGGTATCCGAAATATTTATAAAAAACCGCAAATTCTCAGTGTTGATAGGCAACGTCCACTCTTTGAGAGACCGTATATTATATTTAATTAAAGTACTCTATGGCAATTTAGCAAGTTTCATGACAGGAAATAATATATATGGGGATATATACACGATGGCAGGTATGCATTTTGTTGCAATGTTCATAATATATGTGTTCCTTCTGCTTTTTTTTTAAACTAGTAGAAACCTTCCAGAATAAAGTAGGTTTCATGACAGCAATTCAGAAATTTCGGGAATCTTATTTAATTATAGATATCTATTTTTTGTAGCCTTTACATATTCACCAGAACAATAAACAAAATTTGATAATAAAATTCCAAATTTGATATCGCTGCTCCGTTACTGCGAATGACAGAAAAAAGATTAACGTTATTTCCTTTAAATGAATTGGTTATGGAACCCACCTTTCCATCATTTGAAATAGATTAACCCTTGAAACAAACATTGAATATCTAGTTTCGCTGCTAAGTTAAGAAAAGCAGCAATTGCCGCTTACGAAATGCTCACAACAACAACCAAAAGAATGATTTTTTTCGTCGTAGACTGTCATTATTATATTACTGATTACAAATTAAAAACGAATGACATGCCAACCACCTTTTTTCATCTCCATGGAAGCATTCATATGGAGTGTGTTATTGAGGCTACAAGAATTAAAGGTCTCTTTTAAGACTTAACTTTCAACACTTTCTTTTAAGACTTTTTTTCTACAAGAATTAACTTTCTTGATCGACCTAAAAAGCGGTATCATAATTTGAAATAACACATCCGAGAACACGGCAGTTGGTCACGCTCAGATATCATATTTCGTCCTTCTACAGCTTGAATTATAGCTCATAAGTGAGAATTTGAGACTGCAGCAATTAACGGTATCTCTTATCACGACTTTCTTGATCAACTGTAGATACGTTATTATAGTGTGAGAAAACACATGTGAGAACACGACAGTTGATCCCACTTAGGTGGTAATGTTCGGCCTACTGTTGTCTGAACTGCAGTTCTTGATCAACTTTGAGCCCCCAGACTCACCCATATTATTCCTTACATTTTGTTATCATTAACTTCATCCAATCTCAGACTGGTGCACTAAGGACTTCAGAATTTTTACCATTATCAAATTATTAACAAAAAAGTGCCTTTCCTAAAGCGTCAACATGAAATTAAAACCTACAGATTGATTGATAATTAAATTCCTAATACGTTACCTTATTGCATTATAATCTAGAATAAACAACAGAAGGAATTTCAGAAATTAAGCATAGGAGGATTCAATCGTAATTATTCGGAAAGACTATTACAAAAATTAAAAGAACTAATTTAAATAGAAACGTGAAAAAGCAAAAAATGATCTTATAGTAGGGTGGGCCGAAAAAATTGAATTTTGGATTATGGAATTCTAATAGTGAGGGAAAGTTGCATTATCCTGCCAAAAGTGACTGTGCAAAATTTCATTTTCATTGATTAATATCTTCTGCCTCCTCAAGACGGCCAAATTTCGAAAAACTGTCACAAAAACGGCCATTTTTTACTAATAATAAAAATTAGGAAAAGGAACATTCGTTTTCTAATAGAAGTCAAATGGTCTACCAGTTCATGATAATTAACCGTAAAAAATTTAACCAGATAGGTAAATAACTTTTGCCTCCTCAAGACTGCCAGTGCTTTTAAAAAAACCACAAAATATGATATTTTGATTTAACTTTTTTATTAATGCAAAAATACATTTAGTTAAGCGCTTAAATTGCTGATTGTTCATTATTCATTAATATACTATCAGCTGTTTAAATCTTCAAGCAGTAAATTACATCATCTGGTAATTAGCATTGTGCTCAAATGAAGGCCTAATTTTCCGTGACGCCATGATATTTCTAATAAAACCATCCCTGTTGTGTGATACACAAACCGTACTTGCGGCTTCAGTCAAAAGTTTTGCAGGATACTCCACCAATCGGATGTGGCATGGAAATTTGCAGATTTGTA